>CALZFC010000357.1:1470000-1521701 GCA_945643635.1 Allodiplogaster sudhausi
AGAAGAAAGAGAGAGAGCAGCCGGCCTAAAAGGGAGACATTCCGCTGTTTCCTTTACTCTTCTCTTCCTCAAGGCCCGTCTTACGAATGTCCGCTCTTGGATCTTCTTCATGGCCCTTCTTCAGTAGCTGGCTGCTCCTCTGCGCTACAGTACCCGCCGCATTTACCGTATCCCATTTCGACCTCCCCACCCGAATCCGCCGCGTCGTCGGAGGACAAGCGCAGCCACGAGAAGCAACGGCAGCGCTCACCGCCATCGAAAGCAGCTTTGCCGAAGTCTCTCTCTCTCTCTCTCTCTCTCTCTCTTTCTCTATCTCTCTCTGTCTCTTTCTCTCTGTCTCTCTGTCTCTCTCTTTCTCTATCCCTCTTTTTTCTATCTCTCATTTCACTCTCTCTCTTCTCTCTTTGTCTTTCTCAACTTCCTTTCTCTCTCCAGCCAGTCTGACATCATCCCTTGACAAGAGAGGGGCCACCTTCATCCCTTCTCCTTGCCAGGTGCCCGGGGGCGTCTTCCTCTGTGGCGGCACTCTCATCGCGCCGCGTGTCGTCATCACAGCCGCGCATTGTCTCTACAATGAGGACTTGGCCAGCTAGTCGGAAGCTTTTTTTCTCTCTCTCCCAACTTTTTCCGCTCCCCCCCCCTTCCCCCTCTTTCTCATTCTTCTGCTTTCTCATCCTCTCTGTTTTCTCTCTCTCTCTCTCTCTCTCTCTCTCTCCATTGTCTTTCTCAACTTTGTTTTGACTTGTACTCTAAAATGTTTAGTAACTTGCAGCGCATCAGCAGTGAAGGTGGTAGTGAACGCGTACAATCGAAGTCGCGACGGCAAGGAGATTCTGACAAATAAGATCACTCTTCATCCCAGCTATATTGCTGTTTGTTAAAATTTTTCTTGTCCCATATTATTATTTTTTTTGTCCAATTAATTTCCATGCTCATTCTCAGTTGAAAGCTGGTTTACATTCGAATAAAATAATCTAGAAATGCACAAATTATGGTGAGTAAATCTGGAGTAGTTGAGAATTCTACGACTACTCTTCCTATTTAGAATTTCTGTTTTTTTTCTTAGCAAATCTTTTCTTTTCAGTCAAAATTTAGTCCGGCAAATGACGTCGCTCTGCTCGAGTTGCCTGAGGCAGTGGACATCTGCACTCACTTCCACTCGCCTCAGGTCTTCCATCGTCTACTCTTTCTCCTCTTCCTTTTCCTCTTGTAATCAAATGGCATAACTGTATTGTAACACTTAATTTGGACTCAGTTAAAGTAATCATAAATACAAATAATGCACAGTGATTCTTGAGGTTGCCCGTCTCCCTCTCCGGAGTATGCTCGTCTCCGAGTTGAGCAACGCCTCTTGCTACATTCTCGGCTGGGGCAAGACGGCTTGTTCGTTTGCATATCTGCACTTGCGTAATTAGTTTTCGATGCCAAGAGCTAGTAGTGGCACGAGGAAAGGATGAGTAGTGAGAGAAGAGATGTTGCGATAAAAGTTGAGGGTGGAGGTAAAGGAGAGAGAGAGAATGGAAAGAAGCAGAGAAGGAAGAGGACGGAAGAGGGTTGCTAGATGCAAATGAGAGTCCGATCCCTCTGCATGCTGGCGTGACGAATGTGCGCGAGGCCTTCGAGGTGGACGCGGCGATGTTCGTGCTCGAGGCGGATGCCACCGGAGAGCCGCGAGCTTGCTTTGTCAGACACTTTTATTCTCACCGGAGATTGCGGTTTTTATTTATCTTTTTAATGAATTCAATTTGTTCAATTTATTCTTGTTACCCACAAAAACAGTAATTGATGTGAAATCGTTGGCAGCAATATGTTCATACATCAAGTTTCCTCTCATCGGAGGAATGGAAGATAGCCCCTTCTCTCTCTCTCTCTCTCTCCTCTCTCTCTCTCTCTCTCTCTCTCTCTCTCTCTCTCTCTCTCTCTCTCCTCTCTCTCTCTCTCCTTCTGCTTAAGGGCGACTCTGGCGGCCCTCTCATCTGCGAAGTCGACCAGCTCTCCTATCTGGTGCGACTTGCCAGTTGACGGCGTTTTTGTGCGAGGCTAGGACGGGAAAGACAGCGAGTGGAGAAGGGAAAACAATGAACAGGGAACAAGCAACTCCAAGGGAATATATTGGAAAGCAAACGGATGAATAGTGGAGTTACTGAAAGGAGGAAAAAGTCAGAGCGAGAGACAGAGAGAGAGAGAGAAAGAGAGGGAGAGAGAGAAAGAGAGAGAGAGAGAGGGAGAGGGAGAGAGAGAGACAGTTAGATGATAATGGAGATAAAAGGGAGCGAGAGAGAGAGAACAACTGCATGAATGAGGTGGGAGTGACATCGGAGATCGGTGGCTTCTCCGAACTGGGTTCTTCTCTCCCGCCCGACTCGGCCCTCCGCTGTGCCGGCGCCCGCCGTCTCACGGCATTCGACCTCCGCCAGGTATTCCAATCAAAACTCAGACAGTGAGAAAGTGCTCGGTGTATTATACAATTAGGTGCGTTTTTGCGCCAAAATTGTGTTGTTGTTCAATTCGCTAGCGATCGTGTGACTTTCACAAAGAGCAATTCGAACAAAGCGAATTGAGATTTATATATTTTGTTACTTATATATATTTTTAACATGATTCCAGTACCTGCCCGCGATCTACGAGCTTCTGTACAAGGCGAATCTCTACTCGGACGTCATCTGGGCACAGGAGTTCTGCTTCGGAAGACAGCATTGATCTCCTTCGTCTTCATTCTTCTAAGCCTCCTCCACTATTCATATGTGCTTTTATTGGTGGCTTTTACGCGTGTTATTACTTCCCATTATACCAATGAAATTGCCCCGTTCGTGTTCTGAGTTAGTGAATGCTCTTTTAATAACGCGGACATCACAAGAAGAGAGCTCTTTCCCTTTCTAAGAAACAGAAGGATATCAGAAACCGTCTGCACGCGTGAAGTCTCCCATGGCCGTGCAGGAAGAAAGCAGGCCCGATTATTAGACAGCAGCTTTTGATTCCCAAGAAGCCTTAGGCTCTCCGTTAGTTTCAGAAGCTTTGACGGAGAAAAAGAAACCACCGCATGAATGGAAGAAAAGAGAAGTGGCGAATTAAATGATGGCGACTCCACGGCACTTTTCAAGAGAATTTCATGAAAGCGAAAGATCCGGAATCGTCTTTTGAATCTGATGGCGCGCGACTTTTGAGAGGAAGAAGCCATTCAAAAGAGATTCCGGAATTTATTATTATTTTCCACCCCATCGCAGTGACGACTTTCCCGAGAAGGCCATGGGAAATCAACGCTCGAAATCCTTTATCCAGCCGTCTTTTGTTGATCAGGAGAGCGAATGGAGAGAGTGAGAGAGAAGAGAGAGAGTGAGAGAGAAGAGAGAGAGTGAAAGAGAAGAGAGAGAGAGTGAGAGAGAGAAAGAGAAAGTGCAGAGAAAGGTGATAGTTAAGGATACAGATTATTACAAAATAAATATCATTAACGGAAGGAGAAAAAAAATAACGGTCGTCAACGGTAACTGTGCTGGCTGATATGTATGAAGGATAGCCAGGGGCACGAGAATGGCTAGAACTGTTTAACTCGACCGTTGTGGAAAAAAGAGTGTGGAGGGAGCGAGAGAGAATTTACAGGGGGAGAGAGAGAGAGAGAGAAATATGCTACGTGAATGAGTGAAAGAGAGAAATAAAGAAAATCATCGTCTCCGATCCACAAGGACGCACTGAATGGGCGAGAAGTAGCAGTTCTTGAACTGCTGGAGAGAGCGAGCCTCGATCTGGTGGCCAGCCCGCTTCAGCATCGGACGGCTACTCAGGAAACGGCTCGCTGTCGCCGACGCAGCCAGCGGAGCACGACGCCACTCTTCTACTCTGCAGAGAGAGAGAGAGAGAGGGAGAGAGAGAGAGAGAAGAGAGAGAGAGAAGAAGAAGAGAGAGAGAGAGGAGAGAGAGAGGGGGAGAGAGAAGGGGAGAGAGAGGGGGGGGGGAGAGAGATAAAGTGAGAGAAAAGAGTGGGAGTGGAGGGAATGCGATAAAAGTGCGGCAGAACAGAATATTGAGGGGGTAAATTGACGGGTTCAGGCAGTTCAACAATCAGCATCGCACATGACACACTGTGTACTGAGAATCTTCTGAACCAGAAGAAGATTGCCCTCTTGTGTACTATCAAGACATCAATTGAGGGGTATCTGCATAAGCTGGCAAAGGCTGAGTGACGAAGGAAGAGAGCTACCAAGAATGGAGTGGTATTCGACTAGTATCAATGATCATTGAACTGACTGCCTTCTCTGGAGAACGGCTGCGTAATCTTCGTCAGCGGGTGCTGCTGAGCATCTGAAATGTACAATCGAGCATAGCTGAGTATTGGGAAAGAAACTAAAAAAGAAGCAATTGTCCTAGATGATCAAGAGTGGAAAGCAATCGATCATACAATTGATAATAAGAAAGAATTGTAATAAGTGTTACTCCTGGTAATGGTGCTGAAAGACAGATTCTAAAGAATTCAAGGCTGAGCTCTATTAATGATTGGACAATGTGGTGTGTATGTACTGTAGAGTGCGAATGGAGGAACTGACTCGAGGAGGAAAGCGAGAAGGAGGACGACTACGGTAGTCTGCATGGTTGGCTGTTGTGAGGAGAAGAGGGAAGACGAGCCGACTCCTCAGGAATCAGGCAAAAGTCAAGTAAGCCACGAACCAAACGTCATTCGTACTCCCCCTCAGGCGAGGGCGGAGCTTCCCACGATATCACTCTCTTTCTTTCTCTCGTCTCTCGTCTCTTGTCTCCCTCTCTCTCTCTCTCTCTCTCTCTTTTTCTCGTCAACTTCTGCTTTTTAAGCATCTATATGTGACAATTTGAGCAGCAGCCATGACACGAATCGATGAAAACCTGGCAAAAATCATGATGTTCGCTATGCTAGGAACAACAAAATGCCATTGGCCAATTATCAGAATTCGTCTGCGGAATCCGGAAAATGCAACCCGATCCATACAAATGTTTCTACTTATTCGCAAGAAAATTCAAGATATGATAACGAGGAAACTTGTCCGGAGCTTCCGGGCAGATATCTCTTGGCCAAATCATTCAGGGATGTCATCTCTGACGCAGCCGAATGAGTGATACCAGCAGAGACAGCGGAATCTGCACCCCATGCTTACCTTTACGAGTGACTGAGATGAGAATAATTCGATTGTAACAGCTAATCGTAAGTATGGCGATATACATGGAAGGGATAGGGGAGATACATATATGTACATATGTATTTCGTTGATAGTGAGAGCGAGAACGGAAGAGAGAGAGAGAGAGGAGAGGAGAGAGAGAGAGCGAGAGCTGGGGAAGAGAGAGTGCGAGAGCAGGGGTAGAGAGAGAGCAACCGCGGTGGAGAAAGAACGAGAGACAGAGAGACAGAGAGGGAGAGAGAAAGGTAGAGAGAGAGAAAGAGTGAGAGAGAGAGGTGAGAATTCGAATCACGAATCAAACACATCATATTTTCCAATAAGTGATCTTTTTTTCATTCTCTATGAGAAAGACCAACCTGCGCATAAGATCAAATCATCAGCATCGCAACATACAGAGAACATGACTTTTAGAAAATTGCAAAACTAGGATAAAGAAAAAAAGGAAGGAGCATGGATTAAGTTCAGAATTAGTATAAAGGCAGTTAATTAATGAAATATCCGAGAGAGCCTGGCCGGAATGGAAGACCGGAATGAAGTTTATGAGGGAAATTGTCCAAAAGATCTCGCTCTGATTCTCTCCCCGATCTCTCTCCCTCTCTCTCTCTAGCATTAAGAATCATCTAATGATGATTTCGTTGCAAGAAAAAAATGTGGCAGGGCAGTAGTATTGAGTTGATGTTTCCCTTGGCATTCCCGATGGTAATCGGGGAGAGAATCAGAGTACGTTTAGCACTCGGCTTGTGATGCTTCAGTCCGAAGACTCTTATAGTGCTGGGCAAGGTCATATATTATGACAGGCTCATTTCAATTAACCGAGGGGGTATAACTGGAAGAAAATTATTTAGTATAAGAGGCGCATGGACAAGTGCAAGGGAAAACAAGAGTTCTTTCTCACTCTCTCTTCTCTTTTCATTTATCTCTTATTTTGGAAGCTGCATACAGGTGTGACAGAAGGAGAGAGAGAAGATACAGAGAGGGAGAGTGAGAATGAGAGAGAGAAAGATAAAAAGCTGCCACTTCTATAGTAACAGTGTTGTGGGAGGTATTCTCCTTGTCTCTAGAAAAGAGAGTGGAATTCCGTGCTGCGCCTTTGTTCTCGTGGAAGTGAACAGCGGCGACGTCGTGGACGTGTTCGGTGTTCATGACCAAGGCATCACCTGTCAGTTTAGGCAGGTTCTTTTACTGAGTTGACCCGGCATCTGCCGTAACAGGCACAGCATTCAACACACTAACCTCCCGCATTACCTTGTCACAACAAGTACAGCTTCAATAATTTATCATTTTCCTCGAGTAATGAAACGTGAAGGATACAAAACAATACCAACACGGCCTACAAATACTTCATTGTTTTAGTGACGATCGTTAACGATTCACATTCACAACATTCACGCGCATTATAAAAAAAATGGCCTCAGAGCCTTTAACAATAATACGTTCAGAAATTGAATAGCCTAAATAACAATGACAAATAAAACTGGTGCTCATGTGAAATGTAGATCGGAGTGTTGTGAATGGCAGTGAATAAAAATAGATAACAGTAACAAATTGGAAGTACCAAATAATGCATTAACAATAAATGAAACTAGCAAGTACAGTTAACGACTTAGCCCGCATTTGAACTGGTTGGAGTGGAAGATCAGGAAGAGAAGTGAGAGAGACGAGCATGGCAAGTGGCGAGTCTCTGCTGGAGATGCGAGGAGATGGTGGACGAGGCATGCAAGGAGCGCGCGTCGATGGCAAAGGCAGACAAGGCTGCTTCGCACTTCGAGGTCAGGCTGCTTCTCAAGCAGTTCTTTCTCGTTACATGGCCCAGCTTTCTCTTTTATTTGTAAATAAGGTCCATTTAAAAGATGCAGAATATAGAAGACTCCCGAATTCGCGATTAACTCCCTCCTTCCAATTCCCTGCTGACCTCTGTTGCTGGGTGTATCGAATGGCAGACGCCAAGAAGTCCTCGACGAGAGTGACGGCAACATCGATGATGAACTCGCAGCCACGCCCGTTTTCTCTCCAGAACGGATCGCCATTTCTGCACATTTCACGAATATGTAATAAGTAATGGAAAAAATTGAATAGATCTTTTTTTAAATCAATTTACGTAACATTTTATAGATCCGTAACACCCAACAATTTCGCTTTATCAGGTTAGATTGTCTTTTTAGTCCACCAGTTAGTTTTTGGGATGACATCACGAGGGATGAAAGGGAGAGAAGCAGGAGAAGTCATTTAGACGAAAGGGACAATTTAAAAGTACGACAAAATGTTTTGCTGTTCTGAAGTCGATTCTTTCCGCACAATACAGTTTCTATTCGTAACAGATCGTGAAAGAATTTAAATCGAACTTTGCATATCTCAACAAATGAAAACAGCTGCACTTCCACTGACCTGTATTCATCGGAGAGAATTTGTAGAGCTTGTGACAGGGAGACTCCGATCTTAGAATTGAACGGAACGAAGAAGATGGGAGGGATGCCACTCTCGAAGGCTTTCCCCACAACGGTCAAGAGGATCAATTCTAAAATGGATCCTATTCCATAATTTACTCATACTTCCTCTCTCTCCAATTACAACCAGGAAATAAGTAATAAAACCAAAAAATGACAAACCTGTAGGGAAATAATTTGACGGTGCAAAGCGAGCAGCCAAGTCGGCAAATGAGTGCAAGATCTTGGACTCGTCTGGGTTTCCTGGTCGTGAGAACTCTGAAAACATTGAAACTGCTTTATGGATTTGCTCTCTCTCTCTCTCGCTCGCTCTTCTCTCCCCTCTTTCTCTCTCCATTTCTTTCTCTCTGTCCTCCCTCCTTCACTCAACTCACCCTGCTGAATGATCTGCTTCCAGACATTGAGGATCTTTTCTTCGTTGTAGAGATTGGCGCATCTGAAGATGTCGAGTTGAATCTTGGCGAGTCGGAAGGGCACTGCGTAGTGGAAGAGGAGGTCCTGCAGTGCTAGGATCTTCCCACTCAGACGAGTCGCAGCCGCCGACGAACCCTCGAGTGGACTTCCCTCCAGTGCATTCCTGCAATTTGTCTCTTTTATAATATTATTCCAAATCAACTATTCTCTTCGTTACAATCACGTGTTAAATAAAGTAACGAGAAGCTACTCCGTACAAAGTAATTTCGTATTAAAAAAAAAGAAAATATCAACGGCATCAAACAACAGTGTCATAGACAAAGAGAAAACAAAAGAAAGTTGTGATACTTGATACTCGACTGGATGTGCGCGACTTCGAGTTTATCCCTCATGTCTGAGATCAGCTCCGTCCCATCCTGCTCAGTCCCCTTCGATGACTGAGCACAGAGAATACCGTGCGAGAGGTAGGCCAGCCGATTCTCCAGCCTCACTTCGTTCCCTTCCGAGTCACCCAGGCGGTTCAGCAAACGCGCTGCTTTGCCTGTCAAACCACTCACTTCATTTATTCTTTAGTCACGTGAAATAGTTCCAGCTCTTTCCTCTCTCTATCTCTCTGCCTTCTTCAATCTGCCTCTCTCTATCTCTCTGCCTTCTTCAATCGGCCTCTCTCAATCTCTCTGCCTTCTTCAATCTGCCTCCCTCTCTCTCTTTCTCTCTCTCCCTCTCTCTCTCTCTCTTTCTCTCTCCCACTCCACTAACCGAGCATGTTGTTCTTCTCATACCACCTCCACATGACATCCATGTAGGCCATGCCTCCTCCCCTGGCAATTTCATGATTGAGCCATTGTTCCACGAAGGGAGACCCCGAGTCGATGATGGCTGAGCTCCTTCCCTTCTCCATCATCCAGCTGAAGAGGGTCGCGTGGCCGAGTTCGTCCTTGCTCTGCAGCACTGCGCGAATTACGCTGTCCGTTGACACTCGCTGCAATTTACAATTTATAGTTATCGAACCACAATTTAAGAAAATAATCAATAATAAAAAATAATACTAAACTAAATAAGTAATGCTTATACTTAATGCTAGAAATAGTAGCAACAATCATTATTTTTGAAATCAATGTCAATGGGGGAATGGAGAAACCTGTTCCATAGAATCCCTGGCGGTCTGCTGCAGCTTGTTGAGCATCCCCGTGATGACAGAGTACGCCGCATTCCTCTTCTCAACCGCTTCCGCCACTTCCCTGAATTGATTATTTCTCATTAATCTATGCCCTCAATTAGATAAACAAATGAAGCTAGAAAAGAAGAAGAAACCGGTCTCCCTGGAGTCTTCCGTTGGTGTAGGCGATGAGAGCGAGTTGTTTCGGATCAACACGCTTCGCCTTCAGGAGACACAACTCCACCGCTGAGTCGTAAGCCTTCACTGAACATGGGCTCATGATAGTTTACAAACTCTATCTAAAACTTCTCCATTATATTGTATTTGACTGGCATAAATAACATGAGTATTCCTAATTTTTAATTTGCTAGTATTTAAATAATCTAATACAATGGAAATAAAAGCAATTAAAGGGAAAATGTTTCGAAAGTGAAGTGTTAAAATCAGAAGAGTGCACATACACTCGACAAGTTTCTCGGTGACATCTGGCAGGGCGAGCTTGGTGCAGCTCTGCTTGAGCAGCTCCACGGCTTGCGAGATCAGACGAGTATTCGGTCCTCCTCCCTTCGATGCCCTCTCCAGCAATTCCAATGCATTCGTCACAAGTGCGTCCTCCTAAAGAGACAATGCAGTCAAAAACACACAAATAAGCACTTTTTCGTTTATTTCTTAAACATGCAAGGCTTACAAATTAACAACGAATGCCGACTTCAATTACGTGATTAGAAAATATCAAGAAAAAAAATACAATTTATACCTTGGAATAAAGAGAGGGACAGGCATTCCGCAGGCGAGCATTCAAATCGCGCGTGCCGGCTTCGTCTCCAAGGAAGTATCTGGCAAAATAATTATTAATTCCCTATATTAATAATACCTTTCAAACATAAATAATGGTCAGTCGAAAATGGTGGGGTCCCGAAGCAATCGAACAGTTTAAAAATTCAGAAGAAACTTTGGCAACAATTATTTGATTTAAATTAATCGACAAAAAAAAATCTGAATAACCACTCTGTGAATAAGAATAGCTGACTGGATGAGTGCCCGAATGAGCAGACTGGAGAGGCCGGTCTGAGTGGCGAGTTGGGAGAGGCGAGTGTGCACCAGTTGGTCCTTCTCTTCCGGCCGGAGATTCGCAGTGACCGCGGGCAGAGAGTGAGAGACAGCCGTGGCCCAGAGAGACAGAGTCTCCGCTGTGCGAGTCACCAGAGCATGCAGAGCAGCAAGAGAATCACGTTCACGGCTCGCAGCTTCGGCTGAAATACTCAAGTACAAATTGAATACGTACTCTTTGTAGTTATTGTTTTAAATAATAAACAAATATATTTAACGATAATGTAGATAAGTGATCATAATTTAACAACAGCAAATCGGACAGTTCATGGTGTTGTGGATGGAAGCGGAAGGAAGATCAGATGGTCCTGCCGGGAAGGCCTTGGGACGTGGAACCAGATTGTACTTCATGATGGCTTCGCTGAATCTTCTCAACTCAACTCCAAGCCATTCCAGACTCTGCGAATCGATCGTCTCCACCACCTCAATTCAAAACGGCAATTTATGCAGTAGTTAAAGAACAGGTAAGGTGGATAAAATATATGAACAAAAAAGGAAAAAACAAATTTACCTGGTCGTTTTGGCAACTTGCCAGCGACACATTCCAGAGAGGGTAGACGAGACGGGAGAAGTATGCGTAGAGGGCGTCGTGTCTCTTGCTTGGCTTCCACTGGAAGAGATTGCCGCCCTGGCTGAAGGACGCAGACATGGGAGACTGCAACCAGCCACTACTGCCCATTCCAGGCGAGAGCATTGATCCGTGGGGCGTTGACGCCATAACGGGCGCTGGAAAGAAATTAAATATGATAAGGAACACATTTCCTTTGAGATAACCTACCGATATCCATTATAGATAAGAAAGGAAGAAAAACAAAAAAAGAACAACTAAAATTAGCTAGAGTAAACGAAAGATTATTGTAATGAAGTGTACGTGGCAAACATCCTATTCCGTGGTGCCACTCCGCGATGGAAGCATCCCTCGCGGACCACTGCTGGCGCGCGCTGTCCGGGTCGATCATCTCCGTCTCGTCTTTCCAGCCGAAGAACAGGCGAAGAGCCTGCCGAGTCATTATCTCATATATAGTCTTGTATGCATTCAGCGTTTACTTAGCTTTGACCTTAATTAATGCAAATTAATTAAGGTCAGAAATGAAGAGAAACTGTTTATAAAATAAAACCTTTTCTCTGAGTGGCGCATCCACGGCGGCGGGACTGCAGATGATGGAGAGGGAGAGAACGAGAGTGTCAAGGGCACCCAAGAAGAAGCACAGGCGAGATGTCTCAGCACTTTCGTAGCCAACCTTCAGATAAGATTAAGTTCAAATTCGGAGAGGAAAATGACACGAGAGAGAGAGAGAGAGAGATAGAGAGAGAGTGAGAGAGAAAAAGAAAAAGAGATATATATATGGAGAAATAATTAGGGGGAGGGCAGAAATGAAGGACAATCACGAACCGTTTGTGAAAGTGCTTCTCTAAGAGCATCAAGAGGAGAACGATGGCAGATGACATGAAGTGCCTAATATAGGATGCATTTGAAATATTAATTATCATTCCTGTTTTTGGAAGATTTTTTTTAAACAAAATTCAAAATATACCATTACATTATAATGTCCAGAATAAAAAAGAACACCTACCGTATCCGTGAGAAGCATAAGTCGCTGCGGGAGGTGTGACTGGAGGGAGTGGAAGGAATGCGCCTCGAGTGCTGCAATCATCCCGCTACCCGGCCGGGGTGTCTTCATCAGCGCCTCGCGACCACTCCACATCCCCCAGATGTTGCCTTCTACTCGGACTTCACTCTTAAAAAGGCAGTTTTGATATAAATAGCAAAAACAGCAAGTTAATAATGCAAAATAGTTCTTCAAGTTTTTTTGCTTTAGTTATTCAAAGCAGATCATATCTAGAAAAAATAAATCATCCTTCGCTACTTCAAGTTAATATTAGCAATGAGGCCAAAACTTCGAACTTGGATTTAAGTAACTAACCGATGTTTCGGTGAAGAAACGGGAAGAGGGAGTGTACAAGTCCGAGGTGGCCCAAACAGTGTCACTCTTCGTCGCTGTTACTGCACACAGAGCTGTAAATGGATTTCCTATGACCTACTGCGATAAGATGAGAGCGAATTAACAAAGTTAAAATTGAAAATACTACAGTATGAACGGAAAAAGGCTTATTCATATTCCGTTCATAAACAAAAAGATTAAGCAGCAGAAAATGAAAAGAGAGAAATTACAAGAATTGATATGTGCCGCGTAGACTCCTCTCCGAGCATCGGGGAAGAGAGATGGCGGGCAGACTCCGGGGGGAGGGAACCTCACGTGCACCAGCCGTAGCTGCACGGGTCGGCACTCGCTCTCGCACTAAAAGACAACATTGACGTTTAGTCAATCTCTTCAACTATTACACCGTAAAAGAAGAGAGTAATATTGTAGTTAATATAATTAAACAAGAAATGTTCGAATAAACCGATACAAAGACCTCCTGCTAACCATGACAGAAGATGCAATTTGCAGATACTGTCCATGGGCTGCGTTGGCCGGTTGCGAAGGGCGTGGAAGGCACGAGAAGTACAATCGCACTCCCTTAGTCGTCACGGCCACCTGGGATATCCTACTTCTACAAGTCGTTTCCAACAAGAGATTCCCAACAATCTCACATCTTCAACAATCCAATAAGAAAAGAAACCAAGTTGAAGAATCTGGATTCCGTAGCCGGCACCGCCGAAATAGTGACAATGTGTGAGAAGAACGAGGACTCGTGTTGTCCGCCCGTTAGATTAGTTGCCTCGGCCTTGAACATTATTCAGTTTTGGATGTTCTTAACATCATAAAACGAATTCAAGCTAGCAGTTTCCTATATTAACAACACAAAACAAAGGAAGAATGAATACAAAGCGGAGAATAATCTGACAATGATCCGGTTGCCCTCGACCGTGCAGATCTTGCTGCAATCCTCACCGCTGCTGCCAAGATCGAATACTTGGATGGCATTCTCGTGAGTGAGAGTGAACAGAATGTGGCGACTCTCGTCCACCACAACCTCTTCGATCTCGTCTTGAATTGAGAGTTTTTCTAAGAACTTGAAGCATTTAAAAACGGGAAGGAACCTGTGATGGGAATGATGTATGAGCAGAGCGAGTCGAAGAGAGACGTGGAACGGTCAACTCGCTGACAAGACGCTGCTCTGCGCCAACCCTTCGCATTCTGACGAAAACAAATTACTTATAATCTTCAGTCTATCTGGGAAGCAAGAAAACATAATGCCTTTGCTGACATGATTCAATAACAAAATGTGTCAAACCCACCTGGTACACGAATTCACTGAGAGTGTTCTTGATGGTGAAGAAGATTCTTCCGTTGTCGGTGGAGACGATTGGACCGATGACTCCGCCGTCCAGGCTCACCTTGGAAATCATTCAAATTCAGGTCCCGGCTGGCAATACTACCAACTGTCCAAACCTTGAAGAATGGCTGAGGAATGAGTGAGATTCCCTCGCCGTCGACTTCTCTCATCCCGTACAACAAGAGGTCTGCCACTGTGCCAATCATCAATACGCATTGAATTTCTCCCTAAATTAAACATTTTCATCAATCTTTTAAAAACAACAATCCAAGAGGTTCAGCGACATTATATAAATAATGAAAAAAACCTGGAAGACGTTTGGCCGTGGTTTTGCAAGGCATAATCGCATGACGGTATTGGGTACACCATCGAAAACGGCAAGATCGGAGCTGAAGATAAGGAAAGTGGATAAAACCACAAGTCACGAAATATCAATTAACAAACTCGTTATCGTAGCTCCACAGGTAGATATCACAATCAATTGTGACATAAGCTCGGCGAATCTCGGGAAAAAGTCCCATCGTCATGTGAGAGCTCATTCCTGCAAAAGGGCAGCCATTCTCCAATCACTTTCAATAATTCAAACTATAAGGGCAATATTCTCAGAAAGGTCAACAACCAGAAACATTTATGTATACAACGCCTTTTGAGGCAATGTCCATCAAATAAACATTCAAAATTAAATGACATACGATCCATTTCGCTTAGCAGCTCCTGTGGAATTGGAAGCTTCCGCTCGGCAAAGAATTCAGTGGCACATTGGGTGTAGTAACGATCTCCGAGGCCGGAGACAGAAATTGTCTCTAAAATTGGATACGAGTCATAATCCAAAAGACTGGAAACGTATCTTGTTCAATAACTCCTTTTGACTTTCCGCAATGCTTAAAATGTAATAGTTCGAAGCTAATAAAGCAATCCTAGGAAATCTTAGCTAAGCCGTAACGATACGAACCATTCTGAGTTAGCCGGTAGTAAAAGTCGGCAGTTTCACGGATGTTGTCTATGCTTGAGCACACGTGAGGGCTCGCCAAGTCGAATCGCTCGTTGTCCGGCAAACACGACATTTCGACAACCCCTGAAGAAAGTTAACATCCCGATCATAACCCAAAAATAGCTTGAATTGATCGACTTCAACGTTCAATAAGGGCACTAAAGAAAATAAAAGAGGGCGTTACCGAATCCCATAAACCATAAACAAAATACTACGGAATACAAACAGTTTATATGCGAAGTTCTCATCGTAAATTTTCAAACGAGAATTTTGGCTAGTTGCCAAAAAATTCAAATGCTACAGTATTCGATAAGTTGTGATGTGCAGTATATTGGGCTGAAGAATTTGGATGATTGCCAAAAAGCCTTCCGCAGAAGCCGCACTCGCGCAGCGTTCGCGTGCGTGCGTGTGCTCAAAGAGTTTTACTTGGCTTTGTTGTTATTGAAAGTGGAGAGAGAGGGTGGTGAGACACGAGGGGGGAGAGTTGCCTTTTGCTTGCGTGCTATTGTATCTGTTCGATTCGGGTGATGCTCGACACCTCTCCGCCCGTGTTCTTCCAGGTCTGCGTCCTCCCAAGAGTGTGCTCGCCATGATCCGTGCTCTCGATGGCGGCCGTTCCTGACTGGGCGTCGTCTCTCCAATGTAGAAGTGGCCCTCTCCGCCCAGTCCCCGTCGTTCTTCTCTTCTACTCTTCTTGCCACCGCCGCCGTCCTCGTGACGACGAGGGGACAAGATGAATTATGAGTACGTCACGTTCCTATTCTAGTTCTCGGCCAGTCTCCGCCCCTTTTTCTGTGGTCGGCTCCGCCCCGGCCGATTAGCCTCTTGGACTTTTCTTTCTAGTGCTCGTTTAGGGTTTGTATGCAGAAGACAAGAAGTGAAAGACAAGAAAACTACACATTTGGCCAATTAATGCTAAAAAAAACAAAAGTAAATTTCGTTAATTGATTTTGTTCATACACTACGTCATATTTAGTGGGGTATCAACTAGATTTACCCCGCCTTCTTAAAATGCATATTTACCGTTTCCAAAAATGATATGCACATGCATATTTATCACCACATATGTTCCAGGTGACTTGTATATACATGGAAAACTCTTTGAAGGTTGTTCTTATGTCCGAATACAGTAATACAATGACATTTTTGTGCAGTTCACAAAATGACAGTCCTAAGAGAGATGGTAATAGAACAATAGCAAATGGAAAAGTTATAAGGAAGTGCTTAATTCTAGTAGTAACGTCGTGGACGAGGACTACCTCTTCACGGGTTACAATGACTTCGATGACAGCTTCAAGTGCTCGCCCGGCCCGATCGGCGAGGGAACTGCCATGGCGGACAACATCAACCTTGACATGCACGACACTTCTCTCGCCGTCCCCCTCGATGACTATCAGGTTTTTTTTCTTAATAATCTTTAATTTTGTTTGGTTCATTATTTATCAACATTCATTTAGTATTATGCTCAGTATTAAAGAATGTGGTTCATATATTATTTTGCTTAGCACTGTACACAGCCTTTCAATTTGTATTTGTGGGTGGGCATGTGGGCATGCTTATTTTTATTTTTCTGTGGTTTTCCTCCCAAAGGTTACATTGTGTTTATTTTTTTAAACCGAGTATAGTTAGCTTGTTCTTTTAAACTACTGAGCTATATATTTTCGCTAGCTCGCATTTTCACGCATATAATGAGCAAATAGGACAATTGTCTTACTCAGACGGACGTGGCTCGTCTGAGCAGTCCGGGGAAGGACTTGGAGACGCTGACTCAAGTCGCCGTCATGGGCCCGTCCACGTCGACCGTCTACGACAGTGGCGGGATGCGGAATGGCTGCGGCAGCTCGTCCTCCGCCGGCCCCTCCCACCACCAACTCCAGACCATGAGTGTGGTACAAGCTGTCTCTTCCTCGCAGGTGCACAATCAACAGGTTCGAATTAATTTTTACTCTTTCTCTTTCATTGCACAGTACATCACCCACAGATTCTTTATCAAAAACTCGAAAATCTAACCAAATCTCAGGTAATATATGGAAACCTCAGTTGGTCGTATAAAGAGCTTTTATGAATACCTTTCTGGCGATATGTGTTCTTTGCTGTGCAGTTGCTGTAAAGAGAATGTGTAGTAGTTCCAATGAATAATACAACGTAACGTTTTTTCTAGCTCTTAATATTTAAGTGATGAAATGTCCATTGCAGAATCAGCCGACGACGGTGATGATCGCAGCGCCGGCAGATCTGAATGGGCTCCGCCACGTCGAGGTCGGCGGTGCCAACCGCGGCGATCTTATCTTTGTCGAGGCTCTCCATCTCGATCCCAATACGCATCAACACTACTTTGTCAGTTTCTTTCTTTTTATCACTTTTTATTTGATGTTTTTTTTGGGTTTTTTTTTTTAGAAACTTTGGCAACAGTTTTCCCATTATTTTTTCCTTTTGTTTCTCATTGTTTATGAGAAAAATGCTTAACGAGAAATCGTACATCCACTTTGAATAGTAAGATAGTCTTCTGTTATTGTACTTTTATTGTTATTCACAAAAGATATACTTACACTTTATATCTTTGCAGATTCAAGCACCGAATTCGGGTGAAGGTGGCGGTCTGAGTCTCGCACGGGTGGCGACTTCGCAATCAGGTGGCCACCCCCAACTAGTTGCCTTGTCTACTGGTCCAGGGGGTGCGAGCACAGTTGGTCAACGAGTCGTGCTGACCACCCAATTGGCGACCACTTCAACCACGGCCGGCCAGATGATCATGACGTCTGCGAGCACGAGTGGAGGACATGGAGGGGGACAGCAGATGCAGCAGCAGCCACAGCAACAACAGCATCAACACCTCATGATGGCCCCGTCCACTTCGGTCTCCGTCTCTCATCCGCCCGCTCCGCCTGCCACGACTCAAGCAAAGCCACAGAATAGCCGCACCCCCGTCAACAACACGAAGAACCGGCCAATCCAGCCAAGAACAGCGAATGGTCGCAAGAAGCAAGGTTTCCGGACTTTGTCATTTATTTCTTCTCTTATTTCGCTTTAATATCGATTTATTCCTAATCTGTTATAAGATCTTTCCCTTCATTAATTATTGCTTTTTTAGCCTTGTTGCAAATTGGAAAGATAAGATTATAACTTTTCATTTTCAGCCCCCAGTCAGAGCACCGTGGGCGCCGTGCTGGCGAAGGCGAACAAGATGGCGAATGAGCCGACGGCAGCTGGTCATCTTAGGCTCTCCGTTGAGGACACTCAACTCGTTGCCACCATTGGCATCGGTAAATGTTGTCATTACTCTCTTCTTTTTCGACATTCTTTATTTCCAATTCATTCATGTTAATGGTATTTCTTGTCTTTGTGATGTTGCCATCTCTCAGCTTACTCTGTCCATATTTTCATTTTCTTTTCATCATAGAAATCGAGCAGCTGAGAGCGGACACAACCCGCGACAACAATAGAAGAATTGCGGATCTTGAGAGGAGAAGAGCATCCATATTCTATGACGCCCTTGCGCAGATGGAACAGAGGTACACAATCTTTGTTTGTTAATTGTAATTGTAAAAGATAGCAGGTTTTTATAAGTGTTTGAATATTGTCCATAATATGAGTCGGTTTGTCTTCTGATGTTTTCTTATTGTTTTTGGAGAATATAGAAGTAAGCTGCTTGCTCACAGATATGCCAAATTCTTGTTAAGGCAAGAATCGGTGCCGATCGCGCCTGCCCCTCCGCCACCCGTTTCCGTCCCGCCTCCGAAACCCGCCCAAAGTAGGGCGCGAGCTTCGGGTGGCGGCGGAAACAGAGCAGCTGCCACGGCGCCCAGACAAGAACAGCCTCCGCCGCCCCAGCCACCGCCTCAGACAATGGTGATGGCAGAGAAGATGCAGCAGGGGGGAGGAGGAGGGCGAGGGGCAGCACCCCCCGCTTTCCCCGCCACCTCCTCCGCTTCCTTCCAGAGAGCCTTCCAGCAACAACAGCAGCAGTCGCCCATGGAGACTGTCGGCTCGCATCTCAGAAATGCCGTCTACAACAAGGTAAAGGTATGCTCGTAATATTTCTTTCAGAGCTTTTTATTTCGCTTTTTTCGCCATAAAAATAGTTTATATTATGGCATTTATCATTTTAGCAGGGCCCCGGGCCTTCTGTGTACGGGAAGCAGGCGACAACCGGGCAAATTCATCCTACGCCGGCAAGGCAAAAGGTGAATAATTTTGTTGTTTGTTTTTCCTTTACGCTCTTTTTACATTCTTTTTTTTACAATTGGAGCTTTATATTTAGATTCTGAGGGGTGCGAATTATTCATTGTGCACAGTAGTAAAGTTGTAATGCAAAAAAATATCAGGCAGAATGAAGATTCCTCGATTGCAGCCAATGAAGATGCAAGCACCGCGGAGTCGGCTGCAGCAGCCGACAGTGCAGCAACTGCAGCAGATGCAGCAGCCGGAGCCGTCCGCCCTTCCCCCCCGCCGCCGCCTGGCTCTTCCCTCGCTCCCCCCGCCTCTCGTCTGCCACCCCCTCCCGAGCGCATCCCCATGGCCGCACCCCTTCCTCCGCCTCTACCCAAGTTCTCCCCGGCGCAGTGCGCTAGACGCTTTGAAGAACGCAAGCTGATGCGGACCAACAGGTAACCTTGAGAGTTTAGAACAAATATTATATCCATTCACTTTTCTGATTTGTATTTATTAGCAGAAGATATTAGAACATATTTTAATTTGCATTAACTCTCTAAAATTAAGAGAAAAAAATGATAGGTAATTCGTTTGTTTGACCTTTGGTTATTGTATTCTGTTTTAATATTTGTACATATAAGGAAATGCTTGTTTCTTTCAGACTGCGCGATTGCATGTCCCAGATGGCGAGTGAGTTGGTACGTCCCCAGACAGAAGTGCCCTTCACGAGTGTGGAAGAAGCTCTCCGACGACTCCTACCGTATCACTTCTACTTTGAGCCGAGTCTAGGCGAACAAGTCTTCGAAGAGAGTACGTTACAGCGCTTGTTCTGCTGCATTATCTTTCCATTGCTGTCTTGCTACTTTTTCTATACCTTCATATCAATACCAGAGCTTATTGTATTATTATATTAATAAATAATTTTTATTCACAAGTGATACTGATTGTAGTGGACCTCAATGTCTCGCGCGCAATGGTGGACGTGTTTGAGAGGAAACAGGGAGTGGAGAAGAAGCTCCGACGGATTCTCTATCAAGAGGCAACGGTTGGTTGTTGCAACGTTTGTGTATTGTGAATTGTTTTCTAAACCTAGCACCTCTGTGGATATTAATTATGCAATTGAGTTGATCCGGTTGCAGGGTTCTCGTCGAGACGAGGAAGAATTGAAGCTTTTACTTTTTCTCGACTGTGAATATGAGAGGAGGAAACTGCAGGAAGAGCGCTCTATATCTCAGACGAATCCAGGCATGCATTTTCTTTTCTCAAGACTGTTCATCGTTCTTTTAACAATAAAAAGGATTTAACATTTGTTTTTTAACTAACTTAGTTTAAAGGATAAATGAGTTCTTTTATTCAGAGATGCTTCTGCCCGTGGCTGAGTCGACAGCGTACTCGTTGTCGATGGCTGGCCTGCCAGATCCCTCTCTTCGCCTGGCTACCCTCGGCCCGCCCCCCTCCAGCAGCTGCCCCTCCTTCCTCCAGTACGACTACGGCTGCTCAGCCAACTACGACTGCTTCGAGCCGCGCCCTGTCTCTCCCTCCCTCCTCTCGCCCTCTCCCCCTCCACCGCCTCTCCGTCCTTCCCCTTCACCTTCTCCTTCGCCATCACCCGATGTGGTCGAGTCTCCTCCCACTCCCCTTCTGTCTCGTTCTCCTTCGCCAGTCTCTCGACCACCTCCTGCACCTCCTCAGATGAAGCCTTTCCTTAAGCACCTCTTGCCGCAACTACCAGTGGACATGGGACTAGACGAGGAGTTCTCCGAGTCGGACGAAGAGGCCGAGTCAGGGTCGGAGGAGCTTGGATCTCCTGAACTTGGTGGCGTGACTGTCAAAGAGGAAGAAGTGAAAGAGAAGATAAAGGAAGAAGAGAAGCAGCTGCGGTCCCCACCTGCTCTTCATCCAATGGCTACCTTCCCCGTCAGTGCTCCCTCCAACTCATTCCACCAGCCGTTTTCTCCTGCCCCGTCAATTACAGTACTCTCACCCGGGAGAAGCTCCCCGAAGCCACGACTTCGCATCTTCCACTCGAGACTCAAGCAATGCCCATGAAGGCAAAAGTCGAAGTGTCCATTGTACAGGAAACTCCTCTCTCGCCAAAGCAGAGACCCTTTGTCGGGCCACTCAAGATCAGACTTCTTCAGAGACACAAGGAAGATGAGAAGAGGAATGAGAAGATGAATGGAGTGCACGAGAGTAGAGACGCAGACGGAGAGAGGAAGAGAGAAGAGAGGACTGAAGAGAAGAGACATAAGAAACACAAGCACAAGAAGAAGAAAAGGAAGCATGGAGATGAGGATGAGGACAAAAAGGAAAGAAAGAAAAGGAAGAAGGAGGAGAAGAGGAGGAAGGAGGCAGCGAAGGCAGTCGAAGTCGCTCCGCCGCCGGTTCCCCCTCCTTGTCGGGTGGTGCCGAAGCTGAAGATCAAGCTGGGCATTCAGCCACCGCCTCAACAACCACTGCCGGCTCCGCCCCCTCCTCCGCCAGAAGCACCCCGTACCGTGCCGAGACTCAAGATCAAGTTTGGATCGCCGAACAAGCCTGCGGTGTCCGTGGCGCAGAGTGCAGCGGAGACTCGGCCTTCGTCGTCTTCCTCCGCCGTCCCCGCTCCTCCCGAGAAGCGGCCGTCGATGGTCGGGCAGCGGCCTCTCCTTCCACCTCAACACGCTTCGTGCTCGCCCCCTTCTGTCCTCTTTTCGGGTTTGTTCATTTTATCGAAATAGTAAAGTGTACTATAAACTTAGAAGGAGCTTGAAAGCGCGAGACGGTTTTTGTGCTTCTGGACTGGTGGGAGGTGCAAGGTAAAAAAGTACGGGAGGAGATCGAGAGAGACGATAGCCAACTGAACTAATCAAACGAATAGAATGAGAGAGAGAGAGAGAGACCAATGCGACCGACTTGCAGATTCGGACGAGTCGGATGCTGGAGACGCGATGCGATCGGTTGCAGAGCAGGCGCTGGAGTTCTGCTCAGTGTCCGCCCGCTCCGCTCCTCCTCCCGCCTCCACGGCCTTTCCTTCTTCGTCTTGGCCCCACCATCCTCCTCAGTCGTTTGCACCCTAATTCGGGTCATTTCAATCTTTGGTCATTTTGTCATTCTAAACTTTTCATGGTTGGTACTGTAACCAGGAGGATCTTCCGTCAGAATAATTGATTCTGACTTTAAAACGTGTCCAATTCACTATTTAATTTTCTTACTGTGTTCAGTGCCGCAACAATTCGAGATCCCAGAGTTTCGTTGCATTTTATGGATTTTCTAACTCTAGTCGCGTCCTTCCAGAGACTGTTGATATGTGAACTAACTCTACTTTCATTCTTAATATTGATTACGAAACTCGCTTCTAACTTTGTTATGCTAGGCAGGAAATTTTAAACTTAAAGAAATATTTTGTACGTTGGAAAGATTAGATTATTGTTTTATTCTTACATTAATGGATAGAAGATGTGCTGAACCAAAGTATCTCAGTGAAATGGATCAAACTGTAGCTATTCTTTGTATTAAATAAAAAGGTAGCCAGACGAGGTATCTGACACTTTGTTCAGCACTCTTCTGCTCATTGGATATTGTTCCGTTTGTCTCATCTCACTCAGTCAGAAGATTAATGCGAGTCCATTCCTCTGATGGCTGTCGTCTCTCGTTCCTTTCCAGTTTTACATTGATGTATATTTGCATGGTGCTACAGTGATATTCTATCAAATCTTTCCCTACTAACCTTTGAACTCTGCGCCTAGTTTACGGTGGAGATACGTTTTATATACAAGATTATTCATTTCTGTGCGATAATGTCAAAAAGCTGACCTTGTGAAGGTTTGTAAATGAGTTAGCAATCTCTTCTCATGAGTCGATGTTCTTTTCCTCAGCCACACGGTTCAACGCGAGTGCGCGGCCTATTCTCTCAGTGTCTCTGCCAGTTCTGACCAGTTCTTTCTCAGCCTGCTCCTCTCCTCACTCTACCGATGCTTCTTTTGCCTTGCAAAGTCAACTATCTCTCTCTATCTCCCTTCATTTCTAAGAATCTCCAAATACACAATACACTAGTGCAGCTACGATATTTCATCCTGCTATTCTTCCCATCAATATTCCCTTATAACTCGCTCGTAGATGTTAGGTCACTCTGTAAAATGCATATACAAACTCCTCTATATGAGAATTACCTAGTTCATAATGTGCTTCCCCCTGGCTCCGGGCTAGTTTGGATTCATCTTCAGCAAAGATGCCTTGACCCTTTGCTCTCCGTTGTACCATACGCAGTGTCAGGACGAATTCGATAGCTCTGATTTGCTAATTTATTTGACCTGATGAGAATATGCGGCAGATATTTCAGTTATCTCAGAGTAGGGCTTAAACTAATAAACAATGTTTGACTACTGACATGAGCCTGGCTGGCCTGCCGAAACAATCACAACAAGACAAATGCACTGTGAAGAATCTCATCCATTCTAAATTCTATGGATTATGGGAGGAGCATCAACCCAATTAAAAGTAAACAAGAAACCTAGATATAATTGTATGCGAGGGTGTGCTCGCTCTCAACAAAAGCCAACTCGAGCTTGACGGGCTGCTTGAGCAGCAGCGACAGAAACTCCTCTGTGAAGCCGAACATCCAGTAGATTTTCCGCACATCCAGCCGATCAGAGAGCTGGAGGAAGCCGGCGACGTATATCACGTTGCCGCGCCGTTTTATAACCAACTGGAAAGAAATTCATGAAAATGGGCACAGGAAAGAAGAATCGAAAGATGGGATAACCTCGTTGGCGGAAATGCAGATGTTATTGGGGAAGAAGCCGCGAATGAATCGCCGGATCACTTCATCCTGAGCAATCATCACCGGCTGCGACTGGCGGAAACCTACGGAATAAAATAGAATGAACTATTACAAAAGATACCTGCTATTCTTTCGAACATACCCATACAATCATATACAAAAAGCGCCCCTTTGGACATCCCTCCTTTCGACAGATATTCAAAAGGATTGTAAGAAAAGTAAGCCGGCTCCAGGAAGAGAACCACATTAAGATCAACGAAGGTAAAGTGCAAGAGTGCACCCTCGAGGTTGTGCGAATGCCAAGTGAGCCAAGACTTGCGAACGCCGATGTGATGGGGCCTCTGCGCCATCTCGTACGTTAACAACTGCGACCTGTTCACGGTTGCCTGTGAACAGAGGAATAGAATAGAGTGGCAGGCCATTTAACGTCCAGAAACACCAATATAAAAAATTATAATTAACAGAGCTGACCTTAAATTTTCCAGATTCATTCTTGGCGACTGCGGCAGTTGTGGAAAGCGATGACGTCGGCAGCGCATCCACACTCGGAAGCGGAAGCAGACGGACGCCCCGTAGCATTCTGCCATAATAATATCTTGAATGAAAAGCAGAGTACAAAAACGAACAAGATCCTTATAAAAATGCAATCTATTTATAGTGCATTCTATACCGTATTCTTTTGTAAACTTCACTTACCACTACAAGATAAATAAGAAACCACCCCATCAGTTATGGTTCGTGCAACGCTTACGATTTAATATTAATTCTATGTAAACAGGATCGTTGCTAAAAAAAAAGACATAATGAAAAGAGTGAAAGCCTATTAGCGCAGTGAGAAAGTGATATAGAAAGTGCGATACAGAATTAGAGAGAGAATGAGAGGATGAGCTAGAAAATGAAAAAAGAGAAGGAGAGATAGAGAGCAGACAGATAATAAAAGTGAGAAATAGAGAAAGGAAACATGTGAGAGCGAGAGACAGAGAGATGTAGAGTGAGTGAGAGAGAGAGAGAGAGAGAGAGAGAGAGAGAGAGAGATAGAGAGAGAGACCGTTGTTGGGTGTGGGGCGAACCGTGAAGAAGAAAGAGACAGGATCATGCAGTTTCTGGAAGCGATAAGACCAATGAGCATCATGCATAGTCACTGCAGAAATAGCACCCTCCTCGTTTGTTGATATGCTTTCATGATGCAAATAGAGACGGTTAGTTAACGATAGAGAGAGAGAGAGAGAGACAGAGAGAGACAGAGAGAGAATTAAAGATTGAGAGACAGAGAACGAGTGAGAGAGAGAGACAGAGAGAGAATTAAAGATTGAGAGACAGACAATGAGTGTGAGAGAGAGAGGAAAGAGAGAGAAGAAAGCAAGATAGGAAGATACTTTTCATTAACCGAGACAGAGCCCAAACTCTGCCATTGATCAGATCAGACAAGCACGTGTCGTGTTCCGCTCTTCTTGTATTCGGTAATAAGAATTGCCATTTCATCTGCTGTTGACGCCTTGATTCGGTATTTTGTTATTATCTTTACTCACACGTTCACATTACGAGGTTTTCTCTCGCTGAATGCCCCCCTCCCCGCACCTTTTTTTTTTTCTTCTTCTTCTTCTTCTTCTTCTTCTTCTTCTTCTTCTTCTTCTTCTTCTTCTCTTCTCTCTCTCTCTCTCTCTCTCTCTCTCTCTCTCTCTCTTTTTCTCTCTATCATGCGTTCTCAGTTCCCTTTGTCATTTAGTAAAAAAAATTCTCTGTAGCACTCGTTCGAATGTCTGAAGCGGTTACATCGTTGTTCCGTCGTCAATCTCTCGCTATCACTTTTCACTGGTTTACATCTGTCATGTCTGCGTAAACTGCCTCGTGTTCCCTGTACATATATGTTTTCCTTTGTAAAAGACATGATGTGACATCTCTCTTGAGAGTGATGTCCTCCTCCCTCTCCGCAGATGAACTCGTCCTCCTCGAGCGTGCCCGTTCTGGCTTGGCCAACTCCTACTCTCCGTACTCTCACTTCCCCGTGTCCGCCGTGCTTGTGACGATGGACGGAACGATCTTCACCGGAGTGAACGTCGAGAATGCCTCGTACGGAGCGACGATCTGCGCTGAACGTTCTGCCATCGTCTCGGCTGTCTCGGCCGGCCATCGCCGCTTCCAGAAATTGCTCGTGATCTCCAAGCTCCCAGAGCCCTGCTCCCCCTGCGGCATCTGCCGCCAATTCATCGTGGAGTTCGGCGACTTTGAGGTTACTCTCGAAATTTTGTCTGTTTATTACTCGTTAATTCGAATTCCATCCCTCTCTCCTCTCTCTCTCATTCTTTCTCTTTCTCTCTATGTATTTAATCGCTTCCTCATCCTTGAACATGCCAATCAATGTCCAGGTACTGCTAGCTGGTGCAGACGGTGGAATCAGCCGCCAGACCAGCCTGAGTCTGCTTCCTCTCGCCTTCACTCCAACCGAGCTCAATTCTATCGAGAGAAAAGCCGACAACTGATTCCTTCTCTTTCATCTCTCTGCTTTATAACCTATTGTATATCTTATGATGCATAAACTTTTTATCATTTTTAATCGACGAGTCCAAGACAGGAAGAAAGTGACAGTAAAAGTAGCAAAATGAATGTATAGTATGAAATAAATGGGGAGCAGAGTTGCCAGGCAAAGGGGAATACACGTAGAGAGTGAGTGTGCATTCTATCAAATCAATCATCAATGCACGCGCTATATTCATTTACTTGAAAGAGAACGGAAATCAGAGAGAAAATGGATTTCAGAAACAAAAAGACAACAACAAAATTAGTTGATTGGAGAACAATAAGACACATCAAAGGGAGGCTAAAAAGAGAGCGAGCCAAGTAGAAACCTCTGCGAGAACACTCAAGATCATTCTTGATATAAATGAAGAGTGAAAGCTAATTGACAATGCCTTCCTTCCTTAAGATTGGAAGAGAGAGTTAAGTAGTCATGAGATACGAAGCAAAAGTTAGTCTTTGAAAGCCTGCAGCGATCGCCGAGTTCAGCAGAGATATTTACAACTTTGCGTTTCTCAAATCATTCATGATTCGCGTAGGAAAGCAGAAACAGAAGAGAGAGAGAGAGAGAGAGAAGGTTTATAGAGAGATAGATAGAAGACATGAGAAAGTTCTCCAAGAGAAAAAAAACGATGATAAGAGAAAAGAAGGCAATGCACACACGCGAGTGAAATACCGGAGATTAATTAGGCAACAAGATGAGTGAGTGAAGGGAAGTGAAGGTTTTCAGCAGGCAATGAGCGGAGTGGAGGGAGGGGGGCTGGCGCAGATTTAGAGAGGCTATAGTCAAGCCCTTCCTATGGATACAGCCCGGATGACTAAGCTACGGGCACCAAGTGGGATACGGTACAAGTGCCAATAGAAAGGTGTGCTTCTGCGTATAAAAAGTCAGGATTATGTGATAAGACAATGTCATGATGATAAGACATGAGATAAGGCAGATTTTTGGCGGGAAGTTCAAAAATTCAAAACTTCCTAAGGTGGCGGGAGTTGTCTCCTTCGAAGAGTGAGATGAACAGAAGGGTGCTGCTTGATGAGAGTGATGGCCTCCTCGTGGGTCAGGCCGACGGTCTGCGTCCCGTTGATAGCCACCACCTGGTCCCCAACTCGCATCCGACCATCGCGGGCAGCCGGGCCGTCCTGGATCGTTCTCTCTCTTTCACTTGCTAACACTCTTTCTCTCTCTCTCTCTCTCTCAATCTCTCTCTCTCTCTCTCTCTCTCTAACCTCTGCCATCCTGAGCACAAAGAGTGGCATGGATCCAAACTCCTGCCCTCCTCGGATGGAGAAGCCGAATCCCTTGGCCCCTCTGGCCAGCTCGACTTGAAGCAGCTCGCCTGGCTCTTCCATGATCTCCAGTGATCGGACTCCTCTCGCAAGCATCGACATCCTGGACGGCGCTCCGTAGTCGTAAGCAGTCGACGATGGCTCCTGGATGAGATAGAAGAGACTATTTCTTTATTACTAATGATCACTTTAAAGAAACATATTTATAACTTGAATGTATAAATAAATAAATAAAAACTGACATGAAGTGACGCCGAGAAGGGAGGCGGTGCCGGAGACATTGGCTCGGCCGGGTCTGCGATGGTGAGGCGGACAGAGAGACCGGAGGCCTTGATCAGGGAGACGATCTCGCCGTGCGAGAGGCCGATGATGTCGTGGCCATTCACTGCCAGCACACGGTCACCCACTTGGAGAAGGCCACTACGGGCAGCCGGAGAGGACTCGTTGATCTGGCCTGCAGAGAAAGAGAGAGAGAGAGAGAGAGAGAGAGAGAGAGAGAGAGAAAGAGAAAGAGAGAGAGAGAGAGAGAGAGAGAGAGAGAGAGAGAGGGAGGTCATAGAGTGAGCGACACAAAAAAAAGAAAGAGAAAGAAATAAATAGCTTGGGGTTCATCCGTGACAAAGACAAAAATTACTCATCCGAAAATATTTTTTGTGCAAGATGAAGAGGATTGAATGACATGTGCATGAAATTAAATTATAATCATAAGAATACATTTGCGTCGATATGTCATGCAACCGATTATGTAAAAAATTAAGCATTGAAAAATTTCTAGATGATTTTATAGAATCATTGAATCGAAAATCTGTGGCTGGACAGTTTCGTCAATAGCTAAAGATGAAAGAAACTAGCCTTTCTATGGCTTCTTTCATATACTTGAGGAAGGAATACTAACCAATGGTGCTTCCATTGCGTGAGATGGATGAGATGATAATGAAGCCGAATCCCTCGCCCTCCCCGCGATGAAGAATGACATCTCTCTCGTTCAGCCCGAGCACCGCTGCCTCCGATGGGATTCTCGAATGCCTCGCCGATCCCTCCAGGGACAGGGACCGAGAGAACTCTGTGCGCGATCGGTCTCCGTCTGGAAATCAGGATATGCTTTGTAAAAAAAAAACAATTTAGTTAATGAGAGTGCCAATACGGAAAGATGGAGAGAGCGAGAGTGAGAAAGAGAGAGAGACAGAGACAGAGCGAGAGAGAGACAGAGAGAGGCAGAGAGAGAGACAGAGAGAGGCAGAGAGAGAGCCAGAGAGAGAGAGAGAGAGAGAGAGAGAGAGAGAGAGAGAGAGAGAGAGAGAGAGCTCTCGACTGACTGAATCCCTGTCGATGGTGTCTCCTGACGATGAGCTTGAGATGCTTGGCATGGGCGGCTGCCTCTAACAGTGCGATGGCCTCAGCATGGCTCGCGCCCTCCACGTCGTGGCCGTCGATGTCGACGATCTCATCTCCTTCCCTGAGTCTTCCGTCGTCTGCCGCCGCTCCTCCTTGAACGATCTCGCCTACGCGCACTTGCGAGTTCGTCTGCAGCAAGCAAGCACATCTCATTCTTGTTTCCTTCGAATATTTTGGTGCTCCAAACATTTCAAAATACCATGAATTCATCTCCTAATCCATGAAAAAAAATATGCAAATCAATGGACTCCCACGACAACACGGAGACATCCATGCATACAGTACCACTCTAACTTAGCCGCCTACAGCATTCCCTCCATGGAATTGCACCGTACCTCTGCGCCGCCGAGCACTCTGAATCCGAATCCATTCGGCTTGCGGATGAGATTGACGGTGACGAGATCGAAAGTGCGCGAGAGGCGGAGCTCCGAGATGGGCATATAGTTGGGAGTGGAAGCGAAGCCGAGAGTGGTCGAAGAGGGGCGCATCCGGGTGGACGAGGACTCCTCGGGGCGGGGTGGCAGAGTTCCGCCCTGAGAGATAAAGGGATTATCAAGAGTGCATTCTTCTCTCGCTCTCTATCTCTTTTTTTTTCTTTCCCTCCCTCTCTCTCTCTCTCTCTCTCTCTCTCTCTCTCTAAACCAACCCTCTGCAGAGTGCTAGACTGTCTTGCGTAGTGAGTGTTGGCAGAGTTGTCGTGGTGGTTGGTTCTAGCAGGCGCAGGAGTCTTCGAGCGAGGAGCTAACGAAGGCGCCGGAGTGGCTCGCTGCTCTCCGTAACGGAACGCAGCTGTCGGTGTACGGGAACGGCTGGAAATGAGATGGAATTAAGGAGAGAAAGAGAGCGAAAGAAAAAAGGGGCAAAATGCGAAAAGAGAAAGAAAACGAAAGTGAAACTGCAATGTCTAAAACTAATTAGCAATACGCTCCCCTCTTGAGCTATTCATTTTGGCCGAAGCCCCCAGAGAGTTCTGAATTCATTATTTGCTGGCCAAAAATACAACAAGCTTCTTGCGACAAGAGAGAAAGGGGATCATCTACTGACTTCTGCTTCGGCGAGCTTCTCCTGACCCTGAGAGTCCCTCGATGGCCGAGGGGGCACTCCCTCAGCATGTCCACCAGTTGGGTGTGGCCGATGTGTCTGACATCTCGGCCGTCCAACTCGCAGATCACGTCCCCTTCCAGAAGATTCGGGCATTGCGACGGATACAGTACCTTGTTCACCTTCTGGCCCTGAATTAGCGAATCGAACTATGCAGAAAGCACGTAACTATTGCAAATATGAATCCAAGATAAGGCATCATTAAGACGAACTGCATATATGAGCTAAATGAACAGTAAGGGAAATAGAAAAAATAAGAGTATAACTTACACTAATCGAATCGGAGATGGTGAAGCCGAAGCCATCGGGGCCCTTGCAGATTTCGATTTGATGAAGATCCCCTCGATGACCATTCATCGTTGACGCGTTGTTCGCCATCGTAGAGTAGACATTCTCCGTGATTATCTACGAAGAAAGTTAGATAGGTACAAGTGAAGAAAAGGACAACAAAGTCCAGAGAAGAAGCTGGAAATGAATGTAGAGAAAAAGAAAGAGAGAAAGATAGAGAAAAAAGAGAGATACGATTTAAATGCTCGAACCTTGTTGGAAGGATCAAGCATGAGTGGATATCCCCTGCATACGCGTATGTCCACGGGCTGTCCAATGGGAGAGGCGACGAAGAGTCTGCACGCGTCGTTCTGGCTGGCGCCCAGTACATTGACTCCGTTCACTTCCACGAGCACGTCGCCCGACTTCAGTACTCCATTCGCCTCCGCCGCGCCGTTGGGGAGGATCGATTTGACCTGTAGAGTAGTATTTGAAAATTAATTTAAGAAAATAAAATAAAAAGCACAAGCATAATAGCAGAGACCACAATATGAAATAAAAACAGAATAAAAGAATTAAACTGTAAAAATGAGATGAGAGAGAAAAATAGAGAGCGCGAAAGAAGAAGCCTGATTGATACCTGAATAAACTCGTCTCCTCTCGACGCAGCATCGTTACCGATGAGAGTGAAGCCGAGTCCCCGCGGAGTCTTGACTATGCTGGTCTGTACGAAGTGGCCTTGCAGTTGGTTGACATTCCGCGTGAATCTCAGCGTCCCTCCGCCTTCTCTTCCATCTCCACCATTCCTCTTCCGCCCTTCGTTCACTTCACGATGGTCTTGGTACGCAGACGGTGGCGGCCGCTCGTATTGCGTGCGGCGGTTGATGTGGCTGCAAGCAGAGAGAGAGAGAGAGAGAGAGAGACAGAGAGAGAGAGAGAGAGAGTCGAGGAGAGAGAGAAGAGATAGAGAGACAGAGAGGGAGAGAGATAGAGGGCGAGGAGGGAGAGAAAAGATAGAGAGAGAGAGAGAGAGAGAAAGAGAGAGCGAGAGAGAGCGAGGAGGGAGAGAGAAGAGAGAGAAGGATAGAGGACAGAAAGCGAAATTAAACTCTCATAGTCAAGCAGACAGATGATCACCTAGATAGGAATAGTCACTCAAAATAATATCATTACAAAATATGAATATTACAATGAAACCGAACAAGATAAAGAATTCTAGCTTTACACTAGTAGTGAGAAGAGCTCAAACAGTCAGCGCTTCACCTGTCGGAGGCTGAGGGCCGGAAGTAGATGTATTTTTCGAATAGATCTGTTCCACGCATTCAGCAGCCAGGAATTGTCATTGAGTTGGGGAGTTAAGAAATGGAGAGACGAAAACAGTGAGAGGAATCCCTTGAGGGCTGATGAGAGGTTAGAGACGGCAGGAAATACTTCCGGAAAGGAGGAAGGATGGGGGAGACGAAGAGGTTCGCAACTTTAAGGAGAAGCCTGAGACCTCACCACTCTCCCATCACTTTCCACTCCCCGCACGAACACATCCGGAGCAGAGTTGCACGGAGTGAGAGGCTGTCAGATAGCTACTACTTATGCCTCTCCGCTCCCACTCTCATCTCCTTCAGATGTCAAGAGAGATGAAGCAACAGAGAGAGAGAAAGAGAGAGAGAGAGAGAGAGAGAGAGAGAGAGAGAACGGAAAGGAGAGGGAAGAGAGAAAGAGATCAATACATATAAGTGGAGAATAGAAGCAAGGATAGAATTGGCGCTATCTTAAAAGCGCAGTCATTCGTCGTGGACTTGTGGCTTGGTTGGAGGGAAGCGCAGGGATCGAAGAAGTGAAGGGAGAAGGCGATGCATGTCTCATGGAGGGGAATACGTACTAATTGTAAGAAGCAGGATCGCCTTTCATAGCTCCATTTGCATAATCGGTTTAAAGAAGCACCCACACATCAAAAGGTTACTCCTTGATTCAAGGGTAACTGTTCTACGTTCTGAAACAATCGTGTGCAAAGATAAGAGAAAATGAAACGGCACGATTAAAACATTCGCGATTCTTAGAGTGATGAGGCATAATATAAAAAGTGTAAAAAAGAGCGGAAGATGGTAACAGGAAGAAGAATTAAAAATTGAATATTTAGAGACAGAAAAAAAAGTGGTCAGAGATAGCTAACTCGACATAGAAAGTGCCGTAGACCGGGTCATCTACTCGTTCCCATCCGGGCGGAAGTTCACGAGGATCATTCCATTGGGTCGTTCCCGTGTTGTGGCTGCAACGAATCATCACGTTCCTATGACCATCCTCTTCTCTCTCTCTCTCCCTCCCTCTCTCTCTCTCTCTCTCTCTCTCTCTCTCTCTCTCTTTAAAAGTGGCCCTCTCAAACCCTCGAAATTGTTACTCCTTCTCTGATTCTCTCTTACATCTCTCCCTCATAGAAACCTCACATACCATTAAAAGATTCGTGTCTCATTCTAGTTCTGTAATACCTCTTGCACTTGTATTCTGCTAGTTCCAGCACCAATTATCTAGGTTTGCTGCATTTCACTCTTTTAATTATTTTTCTCCCGTTCAACTTTTACAGTCCGTTCCGAAAGAGAAACCAACAGTTCAGATCCGCATCATGCTTTCCAATCTTTTTTAGTTGCTCAAGAATATCACGAATAAGCAGGAAAGAGAGAATGAACTTCCGTCCGCTAAGGCGACCTAGTTCACATCACGAATTTACTTCCTTTGGTTTGCTCCCCAGGGGACCTCTCCTCCTCGTTTTCATACAAAGACTGACTCGATGAAGTACTTCTCGCCATTGTTAGCGTAGGCGATCTCCCAGTGGGGAGGCAGGGGGCCAAGATGGTGGCTGTCCCCTCCGAGGCCGCTTCCGCCGATTCCACCACTCACCATCTCGTCGTCCGTGTCATCCTCTGGCCGGGGTGTTCCGTAGAGATGGCCTGCGAGAGAGGGTCTCATTCTCTCGTCTTCTTTTTCTTCTTTCCCCTCCCTTCCTTCGTTACTCTCCCACACGCCATTATCTTCCTACTTCTAGATTTTTATCCATTAATCCGCATTAATGGGTTTGATTGCGCAAGTGCTCCAATTATGGCAACAGAACAATGGAAGGTGATAGAGCATGGGCGAGAGAGAAGAGGACGGGAGAAAGAGAGAAAGACTCATAGAAGAATGATAGAGCATGGGCGAGAGAGAAGATGACGGGAGAAAGAGAGAAAGACTCATAGAAGAATGATAGAGCATGGGCGAGAGAGAAGAGGACGGGAGAAAGAGAGAAAGACTCATAGAAGAATGATAGAGCATGGGCGAGAGAGAAGAGGACGGGAGAAAGAGAGAAAGACTCATAGAAGAATGATAGAGCATGGGCGAGAGAGAAGAGGACGGGAGAAAGAGAGAAAGACTCATAGAAGAATGATAGAGCATGGGCGAGAGAGAAGAGGACGGGAGAAAGAGAGAAAGACTCATAGAAGAATGATAGAGCATGGGCGAGAGAGAAGAGGACGGGAGAAAGAGAGAAAGACTCATAGAAGAATGATAGAGCATGGGCGAGAGAGAAGAGGACAGGAGAAAGAGAGAAAGACTCATAGAAGAATGATAGAGCATGGGCGAGAGAGAAGAGGACGGGAGAAAGAGAGAAAGACTCATAGAAGAATGATAGAGCATGGGCGAGAGAGAAGAGGACGGGAGAAAGAGAGAAAGACTCATAGAAGAATGATAGAGCATGGGCGAGAGAGAAGAGGACGGGAGAAAGAGAGAAAGACTCATAGAAGAATGATAGAGCATGGGCGAGAGAGAAGAGGACAGGAGAAAGAGAGAAAGACTCATAGAAGAATGATAGAGCATGGGCGAGAGAGAAGAGGACGGGAGAAAGAGAGAAAGACTCATAGAAGAATGATAGAGCATGGGCGAGAGAGAAGAGGACGGGAGAAAGAGAGAAAGACTCATAGAAGAATGATAGAGCATGGGCGAGAGAGAAGAGGACGGGAGAAAGAGAGAAAGACTCATAGAAGAATGATAGAGCATGGGCGAGAGAGAAGAGGACAGGAGAAAGAGAGAAAGACTCATAGAAGAATGATAGAGCATGGGCGAGAGAGAAGAGGACGGGAGAAAGAGAGAAAGACTCATAGAAGAATGATAGAGCATGGGCGAGAGAGAAGAGGACGGGAGAAAGAGAGAAAGACTCATAGAAGAATGGGGGAGCATGCGGGGGATAAAACAAAAACATAGAAGTGAGTGAGAGAAAGCAATGAAAAGTGAATGAAAGAGCAAAATATGACGAACCAACACAGACGTGGCCGGTTCCAAAAGCAATTGTGATTTGGCTAGTTGCGAGAAAGCAATGACTAGTCAGGGAATGTGAACAGTCAGCAAGGGTAGTCACTGATAAGGAACGTACTCAACGAAGGAGAGGAAGCGAGGAATGCACAAGGCATATAGATAGTATGGCCAATGAGAGAGAGAGAGGAGGGTAGAGTGAAAAAGAGAGAGAGGGGGATGGACGAAGAAATCACAAACAGATATGACTTTGTTGAGCCCAAACATCTTTGATGACTTCTCATGCCTGGAAATGGATTGGTACAAGGAATGCATGGTAATAAGCAGAAAGGTTAAATGGTGGCAGGAATCTCGTTAAAAGAGGCAAAAACTCAATTTCTTTGCTATAAGGAAGATTCTGCGAATATGTCCGGATTGAGCTTGCGAAAGCATCAGCAAAAATTCAATTTACTAAACTAAAAGTTAGAGGAGTAATTTGCATCTGAAAAGAGTCGCCTGATCATGAGGGAAATATTAGTGATCTATACAGAACTTTAAATTTAACATTAGACCCTAACCAAATTACGGCCAAATAGGTTTGCCGAGCATATCATGACCGAAAAGCGTGAAATATCGTCGTTCGGCCGTAAAATATATGCCGGCATATTCATGATTCACCATACGGACGCAAACCGCCAATTTCAAATTGCCCAATCAAACGAATGTTTTAATAGAAAAGGTTTCGAAGCAAGGATCTTGGCAAATTGCCAAGAACGCGCGGCTCACGACTACGGTACTTGACTGAGTCGGAATTTCGTGTTAGGGGTTAACGACTTTCAACCTCCTTTAAGCAGAAGAAATGAGAGGAGCAGGAAGATAGAGGCAGGAATAGTCTGTCAACAGGTAAAGAAAAAAGGGAGAAAAAACAAGAAGGGAGAGAGAGAGAGAGAGATAGTGAAAGAGTAAAGAGAAAGAGAGACTGAGAGAGGGAAGGAGTAAAGAGCAGTGAAAATTAGTCAGGGATTCCACCTAGTACGGAAGGTGGTCGATGCGCGAAGCAGATAAGTGGAGACCGGCGAAGTCCGATCAACGCGAAGGCAAAGAGAGGACAAATCGAGACGTGAGAAAGCGAGAGAAAGAGAGAGCAGAGAGAGAGAGAAAAAGAGAATGAGAAAAACAGAGAAATATTCAGATGCAATCATCGCGGGAGATGGTCGGCGGGACATCCACTAAAGCATCTGTTGTTGCGAGGAGTAGGAGAGAGAGAGAGAGAGAGAGAGAGAGAGAGAGAGAGAGAAAGAGAGAGAGAGGGAGAGGGAGAGGGAGATGAAGGCACTTCACTTCTTGTTTAAAAAAAAAACATGCGTGTTCGCAACTCATGCAATAGAAAAATGAAAGGAATCTTTGCATTGCATATGAGAAAAGGGACTTTCGAAGAATAGCATTGAACCACGGGTCTCAGTCAGAAACATGAGAGCCACACTCCTTTCATCGCGTAAAGAGTGTAAATGTAGCGACATCTAACACCTGGAGACATCAATGGAAAAAAGACTGATAGAGAGAGAGAGAAAAAAATTGCTACTCTTTAGCATGGAGACTGGAGAGAAACAACACAAATTACACAACTTGTTTACGTTAAAAGTTGTAGCAATGACAGATGTTCACTATAAAAACAAAGCTATCTTGTTTTTTTTTTTCTAAAACTACTCACATATTTCCTCAAGAAAGGAAATACAACACGCTTTGCAAGCTCGGGCCGCTTCACCGCAGATCACAACCACACAACCAGGGAAGACATGCTTATCACTCACGCCATCAGAGCGTCCATCGGCAAATATTAGGGGGCGAGGGAGCGTGCTGAATGCGGAGAGAGAGAGATGCAGAGAGCGACAGAGAGAGAGCGAGACAGACCGAGAGAGAGAGAGAGAGAGAGAGAGAGAGAGAGAGAGAGAGAGAGAGAGAGAGAGAGAGACAAAGAAGCACGATTCCATCTAGCGATACTATCATTGGGAAGACTTCACGAGTTGACACGGAAAGCAATCGATTAACATACGATGGAGCACGGCACATAAACACGTCTTGGAACGAAGACAAAGGTTCAAAACTCCACAACTACTAAACGACACAAAAACTAAATTCACCACAATTATGGAAAGTGGTGAAAAAGAAATAAATGAGCGACAACTCACAGCTTACAGAATCCAAACAGTAAAAGTAGCCCAGACAACTTTTTGAGCGTTCGGAGAGTTGTCCTTGCTTTGTTCAATGAGCCAATGAATGTAGAAGATTGTGCCGTAGGGAGCAGAGGAGTGTGAAGGAAAGGATTATAGAAAGAGAGCGAGAGGAGAAAGAGAATGCGAAATAGTACTGCAGACCGGAGAGAGAAAGAGAGAGAAGCGAAATCTTTTCCAGGAGGCGGCCAAATGACACAAAGTATAGGCCTGTTCTGCGGCAGGCGGGAGCTTCCAGAAGAAGCTCATTCCAGAGGCAAAGTGGCGGTAGACGCATTGCAAAAGAACTCCGACGCAGCGCAACAATGGAGGGGTGAGAGAGGGAGAGACAGAGAGAGAGAGAGAAAGAGAGAGAGAGAGAGAGACAGGGAGAGAGAGACATAGAGAAGGTGACCAGCTCAGGGTTTAGGAAAGGGAGTGACCGTGTACGAGAGACAGAGAGCAAGAGTGAACTAGAGGAAAGAGAGAGAAGCGTAGTGGACAGAGATAAAAACAGTGCACGGCGCTAGAAACCGTTCACCTGGCCACTCAGCATACTAGCATGCTCGCGCTGCTCACCGCACGCACTTCTGTGCAACATGTTGAGAGGAGAGAGAAAGAGAAGGAGAGCGATGAAAGAGAGAGAGAGAGAGAGATAGAGAGAGAGAGTTCACGAAGGCCAGAGAAAGAGAGAGAAGACCACTCTTCCAATCGAATCGATCGCGTATACATCCCTCATCCATTCTGCGGATGTGTGGAGGCGCGCGGAGATAAGAGAGAGTTGGAGAGAGGGAACAAGAAAGAGAGAGAGAGAGAGAGAGAGAGAGAGAGAGAACAGGGCGAATGAAATTAGAGAGTAGTCGAGAATGGCAGAGGGGGCGGCAGACAGAAAAAGAAGAAAGAGAGAGAGAGTGTGTGAGAGGGTGCGGGCTGCAAAGCAAGGTCCAGACGGGACTAGAACGTCGGGAAGCGAGAGAGAGAGAGAGAGAGAGAGAGAGAGAGATGGAAAAGGTGGACGCATAGAATGGCACATGTGTATGCAAGAAATTAGAAGACGGGACAGGGTGGGGCCAGGGGGGGGAGCGGGGATTCGGATTCCGTTAGAAATGAATGTATACATAGATTGCCTGGACATCTCCAGAGCATCAAGCATTCGCATCGGCATAAAAAAGAAAGAGAGTGGAAGAGTGCGGCGCAGGCAGAACGGAGAAGGACAACAAACATAACATTTTTTTCTCTCTTCTTCTTTCGGTGTGGTCACCGCCCTGAGTGGTACTTTGGAAGGGGAAAGTGTTGCACTTGAAAGTGCGATAAGATCTAAGAATACGAAAGTGGTAGAGAGAGAAGGATAAAGTGAGCGAGAGTGATAGAGAGGGAGGGAGAGGGAGTAAGAGAGAAAGAGATAGAGAGAGGAAGTGTACCTTGATAGCTGCCGTGCTCGAGGAGTCGGCCATTGGAGAGGAGTTCCTCGAATGTCGTCGGATCAACAAAGCGATAGTGCTCTCCGTCAATCTCGCCAGGTCTCGGAGGGCGAGTGGTGTCTGAAATGGCATGGACGCGATGAAATGATAACTGAGAGGGGGTGGGGGGTTAGCACGAAAAGTGAATAATGGATAGAAAGAGATGGAAAGAGAAAAAGAGAATGGAATTACACGAAAGTATAAAATAAGATGTATACAAGATCAGTATAAATAAGCAAAATGAGAGTACGTGAAAGGGAAGAAAGACACAACTAACAAGGAACAGTCTTCCTGTAGACATTGTCCCGAATGACCGCTTGGAGTTGAGAGAAGCGGCGGTCTGCCAGAATTACGCAGATGTCATCGGGAAGTGAGTCTTAAAAGAAATTCTTTAAAACTATTACACGAGAACCTTTTAACTACTGAATAATTTAATACTGGTTGACATTTCTAACCACTCTTTGTAAAATTTGCTCATGGTCAGATGTATTCATTGTAAGCCATTCGAAAAACGTAGAATGCAAGGGGAAAAAACTGAGCAATATAGGAATTGCCGCTAACTTTCACTTTGCAACTCTACAGCGAATTGATGTTTGGTAGAGCAGGCGAAGCGGAGGAGGCGAGTGGCCTCGGCCAGGGTCATTCCACTCACTTCCATGCCGTCCAGCGACAGAAGAACATCCCCTGGCACGAGGAGGGCAGCTAGCTCGGCATCCCCCACCACGTCAATCTGCAGAGTATCAGTGGTGACTCTCTCTCGCTTCTCTCTCTCTCTCTCTCTCTTTCTCTCTCTCTATTCCCTCTGTCTCTCTTTATTCCTTCTCTCACAGTCTCTCTTCCATCTGTCACTAACATGAAGTAGTGAGGCCTCGGCTGCACCTCCCCGAAGAGAGAATGGCAGAGGATAAGAGGGATTCCGACTGGCCCCAGGGCAGATTCGGATGAGACGACGGCGGGCGGAGTCGGGCGACGATGGGTCGCCATCCACTTCTGGCCATTCACGGGCTGAACAGCGGAGGAGGGAATTGGTCCTTCTCGGATGTAAGAATACACAATCTTGGGTTTATGCGCGCATTTCAATTTTCATTCTTTTCGTTTGGACCTCAAGAAGCAAATGAACTGGAGATTGACATAGAGATAGTGTTCGAAAAGAATAGTTTAGAGGAGAGAGATATTGGGTGAGAGGGAGAGAAATATGGAGGTAGAGAAAAAGACGAAAAGTGAAGAGACCTTGAACGAACGTGCCTGGCGGAGTGCCATTCGAGACTGTCGCCGTTGCCATCAGCTGGTCCAGGGCCAGCTGCAAGGAGGTGAAGGATAATTATTCCATGATAATAATATATATTTATATTTATATATAAACAATAAATACACCAGACTACCTTCAATCTGGCTCGCACCTAACACAGTCAGCAGTGACAGGGGAACAACAACACCGGGCTATACAACGAAGGGTGAGTCATCGTGGGGGAGGGATCAATTTAAGACTTTGGAAAACAAAGAGGTGAGAACGCCAGGAAGGAAGTAAACGAATGAGGCAGTCAGAGAAGAGAAAGCGAAGAAAAAAAGACAATTCTGACTCTATTAGCCGGACACTCTAAGAAATGCCAAAACGGAAGAATGCATAGGAACCAATGCAGGAAGCAATCTAAAATAAGTAAAAGAAAGCCATCTAATTTAAAAGGATGGAAAGGAGTTCGTGGAGCAGCCGCATTCGTGCTCTGTTCTGAGACCGAAGCCTGGTAATGACAAATGTGTGATCGAGTTTTAGAAGATGGGATGGAGATAGAGACAGAAAGAGTGAGGGAGAGAAAGAGATGAGATGAGAGACAGAGGTGAAAGAATGAGAGAGAGAGGGGGGGGGGGGGGAGAGGAGAGAGATAAAGAGAGAGAGAGAGAGGAGAGAGAGAGAGAGAGAGAGAGGATGGAATGAGGGATATTAAGGTACAGCAGGGAGCATGCATAGGATTGCAAAATAGGAATAGGCAGAGCTGATGGAATTAAAAGAGTGCGAGAGGGACGACGGCGAAAGGAAAGACGCAGACATCAAAACTGAAAAGATGACCGCAAACACACGCGATCGTCTATCTCAAGAGTGGTTGGCGACTGTTTGAGAAGATGGGATGAAGGATGGCGAAGAGAGAGGAAAGGAGAGAGAGAGAGAGAGAGAGAGAGAGAGAGAGAGAGAGAGAACGAGCGGTCAAGCATGATGTGAAGAAACACATAGAGACTGATGTGAGAATTACTCTGAGAATGGAATGGAAACACGAAATGAGCAGAGAGAGGGGAAGAGCACGAATTTTTGAGAGAGTAGAGAAAGAGAGAGAAAAGTGTTGGATTGGAACGTTAACCACATGAGAACTCCACTACGTCTCGGTCACACTCCTGCCAAGGGAGCAGTTCCAGCACAGGCAATGGAGCTAACCGAACGAAAGAGCTCGAGGATGGGGGGAGGGGGGGGGAATGAAGCAAGCGTAGCAAAGCGCATTACCTGTAGCTTCGCCAGTTCGTCCATTTCCTTGGCTTGCGGAGGCTGCGGGGCGGCGCCAGAGGAGCCAGATGGGCGAGGTGGCGGGCGGCCAGTCGAGCAAGAAGACGGCGCCGCGGTCGAGTCAGCCGTCGAGGATGAGGACATCTGGAAGAAGTCTCGGTCACTAATTGAAGCGGAAAACGGAGGAGAAGCCGACAAGGATGGTTCCGTTTAGCAGGCAAGAAAACTGTGGCTTTATTGAGAACAGCTGAGAGAATTGTCGAGGGAACGAACGAAAGAAGATGCGGGGAGAGAGAGATGATAGAGAGGGAGGGGAGAGATAAAGATAGAGAACAAGGTGAGAGAGAGCAAGATAAAGAGAGAGGGGATAGAGAAAGAAAGAAAGAAAGAGAGCGAGAGAGAGAAAGAAAGAGAGAGAGAGAGAGAGAGAGAGAGAGAGAGATAAAGAGAGCCAAGTCCACGCACCCTGCGGGAGTGCTGATGAGTGGAGTGGCTCTTGCTGCCAGCCGGGGGCACCGCTCATCAGCAGAGGAGAGGCAGTCGCAGCTGCTTCTTCCTCTTCTCTTGCGGGCACATGCTTGAGTTGCTCCTGTGGCAGAGAGTGAGAGATCGATCGAGAGAAGGAAGAGAGAGAGAGAGAGAGAGATTAGGGTGAGAGAAAGGTCGGCCGACGGAAGGCAGACCGGGAAAGAAGAAAAGTAAGAAGCCGTCCCCTTTCACTTGATCCCTCTACAACCGAAGAGCCGTTTCGTGACATTCTTCTACTTCTCCTTTTAGCCAGAAACAGATGTCGCAAGCAATCGCCATCGTCAGAACAGGGGTAAAATAAAATATGCACGAAAAGGTGACAGGGGAGAGGAGGAGCGAGCGAAAGGGACAGCTGGGGGAGACGGAGAGATAGAGAGAAGGCAGGGAGAGAGAGAGAGCAGAGAGAGAGGGCAGAGAGAGAGAGTGCAGAGAGAGGAGGGGGCAGAGAGAGAGAGAGAGAGAGAGAGAGAGAGAGAGAGAGAGAGAAGAGAGAGAGAGAGAGAGAGAGAGAGAGAGAGCACTCCACTTACAGGAGACATCATCAGACAAAGCAGGCCCTCTTCCCTTCGTAGCCACTCTCGCCCCCTCGACGTTAATACAGTTTTACGCGCATAAAAGGAAAGAGCGCGCGATGATTCTCAAAGGAAGAAGCCGGTCTTCATCTCGTCCTCTCTGTCTCTTTCTCGTTTCCTCTCGTCATTTTCGCTAACTCTTCCTCCGCGTCATTTCAAATGCATATATTTCATATAACTAACATTAAAAAAAAAATTAAATTGACAGTTCTAAAAATGCTTCTTCTACGACCTACTCAAAGAACTCGAGTCCACTGAAGTTGTTTAGGTTCTACTCTTTCGCTATTTCTCTCACAGATATCACAGTTGGTTGATAGCAAGAAACATTGGCAATTAAGGAAAGGGCTTACATCTTCGCGACACTTCTTTATTAGGTCAAACAAGGTGTATAACACTATATGTATAGTAATAACAACGATCGAACACTTCACAGAGCTTCTAGCGGAAGACTAACAATAAGTGAACAGAAGCGAGGAGGAAACAAGCCAGCATTGGAATGGATACGAGGGAGCGGAATTAGTATGAATGATGCAGCGGAGTGAGACTAGAGGGCATTCGTTGTAATGTATTCAAGGAAGAGAGTTTCCTCTCTCTCTCTCTCTCGTATACTCTCTCGCTCCAGTTCGAGATCCTACTTCACCCATGACAGATGCAATTACGCGAGAGGAAACGAGAAGGAATTCCAGGGAACCTCCAATTTCATCACCAATAATAGCTAGATAACTCCCGTAGAACAGGTGCAAATCGGATTGAATACAAGAAGGCATCAACAAGAAAACATGAAATTCTGGGGAAATAAAAGAGGAAAAAAATTCCAATGAAAACATCTGCAAATAGTGAAGAACGAACATGAATGAAAAAAACAAATTACAAAAAGAAAGAATGAGTAAGTCGTGTAGGAGATCGTGCGTCGAAGACAGCTAGAGCTAGTCAGTCAGTTCAACATCGAATCTCTCGTTGAGCAGAGGATACAGCACCTGTAACATTCAACTCAACAATCTCACGTAGAAGAACAGACCGTGTAGTTTACAGTACCATAATGATCCATTCCAATACTAAAATGCTTCAATAATAAAAGAATTAAAAAGAATATTACAACGGATTTTGCCAGAAAAGAAGAAAACAGAAAATCAATGATACGAGCCTGAAGGAAAGAAGTGAGTTCGTCGTTCTCGGCTTCGGAAAGACAGCGAAGAAAGCGTCGTTGCTCTCCCCTCGAATCACTTGATTAACACGTCTAACCACCTAAACAATCACAAGTGAATCTGCATGCCTTGAATTATAACACGCCGTATGCAAAAACAACTACTTTAAAAATAGCAAGTGGATGGAAGGAGAAATTGCGACAAAATGTAGAGAAAAAACATGTTTAAAAGCAAAAACCGTCTCGCGATGTTCGCCAGACAGGCCCGCAAGTTCCACAACGAGTTCGATAAAGTCGCCCGGTGAGGCATTCGATGAAGCAACAGCAGCTGAGAGGGTGCGGAAGGCGGCTGAGGTGGAGGAGGACGAAGGCATTCGGTCTCCAGCATCTTCCTTCACCAGAATCGGCATCTCATTCTGAAATAAAGCCTCAAATTTCACATATGGAAAGATGCGTATCTTTTATATTTTTTTTGTATTTTTTTTTCTAAAAAAAAAAAATAAAACTAAAGAAAAAAAAACAACAACAAAAAAAACAATGCAACAAATAAACAACCTCTCCACCTACGGATCTCTCCTCTGCGTCAGAATCGTAGACATTGATGAGCTCGATCGGAGCCGGTTCGTCCTCGTCGTCTGCCGCCTCGTCCTTCACAACCTTCGTTAGACGCTGTAACATCCAATACCCGTGATTACAGGAGATAAAAGTACACCAGATAAATGGCATCTGAGACATTTAAGAATAGCGATTGATTTGTTATAGAACAAATCTAAAAATCGTGAAATGATGAAATGACCCCTCGCATCCGAGAAGAGACCGGCCGGTCGCCGGTGTTTGGACGCGGGATCTTCATGCGGAACTCAGGCGCCGGCGTATAATGACGCTTCGGGCGGCGGCGGCCGCCCCTCTCGAGAATTGTGCTCTGCTGCAGCTGCTCAGAAGCGCGATCCGCTCCGGCAGACGCGCGGCTCGAAGACTTTAACAACAATAAGTTCAATTCGAACATTACCCAGACTTCACAGGTTTCAACGGACCACAAAACCGAATTCGAAGAAAGCACAAATTATATCTGAAAAGCCAACGGTGGATGACGAAGCGGTGAGCTCGGGCGCGGTCGACGACCTGTCCAGCTCCGCTCTCATCTTGCTCGCGTAGTGCTTGACCATGCGAAGCGGAATGGTATGCTCATTCGAGATTTCGCGAGGCGACTTATCGGTGCTGATCAGCCTAAACGCATGCAGTTAGTTTAGTTTGATAGAGGAAGAAGTGTTGAAAATATATTCAGAACATATTGAAAAGAAGTAAAAACGCGGAAAGGGCGCGCTGACTCGTGAATGGCGGCCGCAAGCTCATCGCACCGTTCGCGCGTCCACCCACGCGGCGTGCAGATCGTCTTGAAGTCCTCTGGCACCGTCGTCACAGACATCTCAAATAAAAAACAAAAGTAATTTAAACAGCAAAATAAAATATACCGCAGAAGCCTTCTAAGATTTCGCCTTTACATCATGGTGAGCATCGCATTCAAACTAACTGGTGTGTTTCCAAAATTACAGTAAGCACCTTTCGAAAGAACACACCAATCTTCGGAAAAGAGTTGAATTTGCAATCTAAGCGGGAATATATTCTTGGAATAGCTTATCAACATAATCCTGTCGTTTACTGATCTTGCGAGCTTGCAGTAAACGCTGATGTTCTTGGGAGGTGCAAAACATGCATTCTACTTCCCTAAACTTACATTTCATACAGTGAAAATGACATAATGATAAGAAATCGATATGATATTCGTATTCCCCGTACCGAAAACCCCTTCTGATGAATTCGAGCAAAAACAATTTTTAGGGAAAAACAATTTATTTTTAATCTTTGCTTTACGGACTTTTAATATATTTTTTTTTTAGGAATGCCGAAGCATGAGAATGGAACGCTGAAGGAATTGCCAACCGGTCTTCAAAAGCTGAGATGGTTTGTTCGAACAGTTTCTTCCTTTTTTACTTTGATTAATATGTGTTTATTTCTCTTAGGTACTGCGAAATGTGTCGAAAGCAATGCAGAGATCAGAACGGTTTCAAGTGTCATTTGACAAGCGAAACTCATCAGCACCAGCTGCTCTTGTTCGCTGAGAACTCCAAGCAGTATCAAACTCCACCGTATGGCACAGCCTCACTGGATTCGTCCAGTATCTTGGCAAGGAGGGGATCTGCCACGTCGACCAAACTAAGAAAGGTAGGTTTGCCATTTCGGTTGTCTAGTGGACGAATTCGAGGCGGGCAAGGGTCTAATCGAAAGAGGAGGAAAAGATCTGCAAAAAATCTATAGGATTCCCTCTAATTCCTTTCCCGAGCTCATACGGATATGGGTCCAGGCCGCTAGTCTTAAACCAGAGTGAGCATGTCAATGTCTGCAAGGTCAACTCAGCGTAGAGAACGAATTTCGGAAACGGCAAGGGTCCATTCGAAAGTAGAAAGATAGAGCTACTTTCAAGCTATAGGATTCCCTCTAATTCCTTTCCCTGAGCTCATACGGATATGGGTCCTTTTCGCCAGTTTGCGACTGGCGCGACCATGTCAAAGGCATCGAGTTCGCTGTATTTCACGCGTTCGTTCTCATTGTCAGCGTAGAGAACGAATTTCGGAAACGGCAAGGGTCCATTCGAAAGTAGAAAGACAGAGCTACTTTCTAACAATAGGATTCCCTCTAATTCCTTTCCACAAGCTCAAACGGATATGGGTCCAGGCCGCCAGTTGTAAACTGGCGGACGCTTGTGTTCATGTGACGTTTTGGTTTTTCATTCATAATTTCCTTCACTGCGTATGAAAGTTAATGAAATTTTCAGGGTGGCTTCTTTGTACTAATGGATCTTCAGTAGTAGAATATTGGTTTCACTGATCCACTAGAGAACGATAAAATATCAATAACTCAAATTATCAGATTGCACATTTAGGGCGTGCTGATCAAAATGGTTATTTTCTTTTATCATCGTTTAGCTTTTATTGGATAAAGTGCACGATCCATGCACTCGGCTTGAGATGCAGAAGGCTCAGGAGGATAATGGTTTTTTTTAGCATTATAAGACCCATTTTCCCACTTTACATTATTGATTTGGACCCTCCCGAAAAAATTTTTTTTTTTTTCCGATCTGGACCCTCCCGAAAAAAATTTTATTTTCCGATCTGGACCCTCCCGAAAAAATTCCCTGCCAGTGAGTATTTAAACACTGGCGATGATGCGGAGTTCAAACCGAGTGAGTTGATCAGGAATGAGGGTGAGAAGATCGCCTTCTCATTAGCTCCCGCCAGGCCAATTGCTGAGGTCTCTTCGTTTCTTTCTTTCAATATGAGAAAGTCTAACGCTAACTAATATTTTCAGTCGAATCATCATGAACTTTTCTGATTGAATATCTTTATTCAGGGACTGTCGAAGCCTCTGTTTGGTGTTGCTGGCTCGGTCTTCGACAGTAAGAAATTAGTTTTGAGGAGAAGAGTATTGATTCCGACAACTCCACAGTTGACGTTCTTGTTTTCGGTGAAGGAGAACAGGACGAAACTGCGGCCGAAGAGATGCGGGAGGCTGTCGGTGTCATGCTTAATGTAGAAGCTTGTTGAAATATCAGTAGTCTTCACTGATATTTTATTGACACTCGTTGCTATCTGGCTGCTCAGGCGATCTATTAATGTTTGATAGTATTTTCCTTTAATAGTTGCTTCGATACGTCACAAAGGAGAAGTTCCAAAGTCATTAACAAAGTGACCTCCGATCATGGCGCAGTCGGCAGAGACATCTCCGTACTTGTGGAAGAAGATGCCGTATTCGCCAGCGGCGAGTCCACGCAGCTCGCCGCTAATGAGCACCCCTCTCTGATACCCTCTTTCGAGCGTCACAAAATTGGGAGCGCCTGAAGGCCGCGCAAGAAGACAGTGCCGTGTTCCTATTGAGAGGAGAGCGAATAGGGTTTTCTTTCTACTACTAGCATGCTCTATCTCCCTCACCAGTCTTTCCTCGCATTTCAGTTCAATATCTTCTCGCTTGATCTTCTCTGTCCAGTTTCCGTCGGCGCCGCACACGTAGTACACCTTCATTATAATTTGTTATTTTAGTTGATCAATCCAAATTATTGATAGGTATGTATGTATAATAAGAATATTAGCTTGCTACCTTCTCCTTCGTGATTGTTCCTTCGACAATGACGAGTTGATCTGAACGGATTGAAATGTTTCCGCTCTCCAGTAATTTAAGGTATATTTATTTATTTCCTATTTATATATATGTTGGAGAGTAATCGCCAAATGCAAGAGAAAGTCCTCATAAATATCCGAACGAAGATATTAGGTGGTGGTGAAGCATTAAAAGAATGAACCGTTCTTGCATCCGTACTCAACCACACAGCCAACGCTTGGCGGGTGCAATTCGAGAAAATGACTTTCGAATCGCCACTGGGAAGAGGCTCCTTACAGACGCCCGGAGGTGCCTGTGTAAGGGAATGATTTAGATAGAGGACTTCAAGCGTCACAGCTTGTGCATTTTCAGTCTTAAGGCTATCGCCTTTGAATGTCGAACTCTAAAACCGATAAATCATTCAATGAACTCTTGCTTTCGAATTATTCAATTTCTTTTCCATGCGTCGTTCCCACATTCGGATTTCCTTAAAATAAAGGCTTACGGAAGTAGTGCCTGCATCGGTGGTTGCATCGGTAGGAGGAGGGGTGGCATCGGAAGGAGTAGGGGATGCACCGGAAGGAGGAGGGGTGGCATCGGAAGGAGTAGGGGTCGCACCGGAGGAGGAGGGGTGGCATCAGAAGGAGTAGGGGTTGCACCGGAAGGAGGAGGGGTGGCATCGGAAGGAGTAGGGGTCGCACCGGAGGAGGAGGGGTGGCATCAGAAGGAGTAGGGGTTGCACCGGAAGGAGGAGGGGTGGCATCGGAAGGAGTAGGGGATGCACCGGAAGGAGGAGGGGTGGCATCGGAAGGAGTAGGGGTTGCACCGGAAGGAGGAGGGGTGGCATCGGTAGGAGCTGGCGTCGTGAGCAGAACGGGCGACGAACTCTCAGGAATACATATCGTATCTGGAACATTCGGGAATATTGCCTTGGAGTCTTCCTCATAGTAGCTTCCATTAATGCCACAGTGATAAACACGTTTTGTACTGACTGCAGAGCCTTCGATGACTAATCCTACAACATGAATTGTAGTAACAACATATCCATCTCTTCAATTTTCGAAACCAAATAATAATTACATAGAATCTTAGCATTTACGATACATGTATGTATATGTGTGACCTGGTTTGCAGGTGATCACAACAAAGCAACCGAAGACTGTAATCGATCCGTTGCAGCAATGGAAAACTGTTTTGTCTCGTCGGTTGTCGCATTGGTAGTTGGGCATACCTGCAAGCCGGAGAACAACAGTACATTCGCATAACTCTGGAGTCTGTCACTGACAGAGTGCAAACTCGATATGGAATCTTCGCGAGCTCTCAGCCGAGTTCTCCTCCACCCATGTCTCGTTCGTGCAAGTATATTTTGTCTTCGTCTGCGTTATATTGAGTCCCATGTTTCCGTATCCTAGAACAGTTATAATTGATGCTAGGAAGGAAGATGTCATTCACTCGGGAACCTTCTTGGCAAGCCACATCCACTGTACAGCCTTCGGTCTGTACGGCGGGGCATGACTTATTGACGTACAGCGTGTGCGTTGTCATTAATGAATTCGTGCAGGTGCCGGGAGGCGGGGCTATAGTTAATCAATTTTGTTACTCTGGCACAAATCTTGTTCAAGTGCTTGCCTTGACGCAGATCTCCGTGTCTTCCTCGAAGACTTCGTTCCTCGTATTCAATTCGCGCCAGACGCCGTCATCGGAGCAGAAGACAGTTGAAGAATTCACTATCGTGCTTCTCAAAATCATCACAGTTCCTGAAAAAAGGCTATCTCAATTTATTCTCAAAGGATTCCTTAAACTGCTTACCCTCCATACATTCAACATTAAATTTACATCCCGGCTGCACTCGATCATTATACGCACAATCGCTATTACTAATCCGAGTTGTGCTGCTGTTCTTGGCGCCGATTTTATCGCAGACATGGTGGCTAGAATAAATAAAAGGACTCTTTAACTGGGATCTCACTGTTTCCCGTCGGCCTACCTTTAAAGATAAGCTTAGAGAAATAAGAAGAAGAAAAATTTTCTTGAACATACATAGCTGTTAAAAGGAATCATTAATAAAACTAGAATGAATGCTCACGGGCGGCGGCGTCGGTGAGGGTGATGTGGCGGTGGCCGGAACACAGATATTCGATGGAATCTCGTTGAACTGAAGCTTACTATTGACATCGACGTACTTGCTGGACGTGCACACGAATGTCGTCGTGGTCGTCTCCTTCTCGTTCACCAGCACGTAGCCTAATCAAGCACGTAGATTCATTATTGATCCTACCTAGAACTTCGATCTATTGGGTGTTTGTCATTGATTGACCTTCCTTGCAGGAGACCTTGACCGTGCACCCATCTTTAATGTCTCCGGAGCAGGCGACGACCACTTCCTTCGTCACGTCACTCTTCGGCGGAGTCGCGCACGGCAGCTCCGCGCACACGTTCGGTCCGGAGCAGTGCAGTTGGTTGAAGGCGTCGGCGTCGTTGCTGGAGGTGTTTTCTAAAACAAATTATTATTAAATAAATAAAAATCATATACATTTAATTTTTTTATACAGAAGGACAGTATATTGTTTGAATGGGGACATCAACGTCGCTGGCTGCTCCTCTCACAATCAGCGGATAACGAAAATGACGTTTAATATAACCAGCCGTGTTTTAATGAACGCCTTTCATTTTTGGTCTCCTGAAACCTCCTGAAACCTCCTGAAACTGAACCGAAGTCGCCAGAACATAGAAAGTCTATGAATCTCTTCTGCTCTACGGATGCTGACCTTCTGGCACTGCACAATGCGAAGCATGCTGATGGGGTCGTCGACATCGGTGTACGTGCCGTTGTCTAAGTTGCATCGGATGCGCTGCTCTCCCTTCGCGGCGTACACCGAGCCCGGCGCGTACTCATAGCCGGTTCTGCACGTGAACACGTACTCGGACGGCGCACCGATGAGGAAGAGGTCGCCGTGCGTGAACGTAAATGGATCCTGCAGCGAAGGAGATACCGTAACATACCCCTTCGATTATTTTGCGTTTATTCAGTAGTGATCTTGATCTGCTTTTCCACCTAACAAGGCCAAAAAGACGTAATTTGAACAGAACAGTCTGAATTGCTAGCAAGACCTCCTGACCTGCTTGACCGTGACAGAGGGTGGACGTGTTAGCTCTAATCGTGGGCAAGTATTCTTGCAGAGACGCATGAGGACGGTGTTGAGGTTGCTGTTGCTGCCGAGTGGACAGAAGTAGGGGGGTACCTTTGAGTCGATGATTCTCTTGAAGGTCGTCGTAATGTTGGTCGTTGTCTCCTCTATAACGGACTGGCACTTTATTAAGAACTTAAAAAAGCTTCGCACTATCGATGCACTGGTAGATGTTGCCTTTGCCGTCCTTGTACTCCTGCAGCGTCACAGAATGCGTCGTTTGGTTAAGGACTTCCATGTATTCCTGTACTTCCATTTTTAAGCTCATCTTTTAGCCCTTTTCATAGTTTTTGAACAAGAGAGAGTATCTCTTGCTACAATGAAGCAGAGGAAAGACCTGTGCGTCAATCTGATAGCAGCCCCTGACGCATTTCAGCGGCTCTTTGACGACTTCGCCATTGTAATTAATCCAAGACTGCCCTTTACTCTCGTCGCAACGGAGAACCAGCCGGCCGCGGTAGCGGATGTACGCGTTCTCGGGAGAGTAGCCTAGCGAGCACAGTGTCGTCTATCATCCGCATCAACAATGCAATTCGCACCAAGTAAAAATTGAAATAAAAGTATAAATATAGAGTAGCATTCAACTTGAAGTCGTGCAGAGAACTAAAAGAACCCATAGAAGATAAACTTTCATTCCTTCTTACCATCTTTACAACTCAGTGTCAGCTCGCAAGTGTCAGGGTAAGATCGTTCTTGATTGTCCAGCAGGTTTCTCCAACTGTTTGGATAACTTCGGCAGGCTAAATCAATAGAATATGGCTGTTATGTCTTCCATTTTCTAGAGCCTTTTCTTCTCCGTTCTTCAGAATTGCACTCTCTCTCTTATACTCCTCTTGCTTCTTCTTCGTTTCATTTCCAACCTGCGGAATGGTCGGACAGCCTGGAGCCGATGGCATGCTCAGGCCGCCGGCGAGAACTGCTTGCGTCACGGTCGTCGTATTTGTTCGTTGTGCCATTGCAAGTGAGTGTCTGCTGCTTCCTCGTGCTCCAGACTGTTTCATTCGCGTAGCCGCAGCCGGGCGCGCACTGGAGGATGTACGACCAGTTCTCCGCGACGTATGGACTCGCGCGGATGTAGGGAGGCTTCAAAGAGTAGTTGCATTTGACAGTTGGTCGTCTCTTTGTAGCTGACCTTGAGAATGACCACGCCTGTAGGCAGCGGAGTCTGCAGTTGTCTGCAGGCGTGCGTGCAATTGCCGTCATAGTACGTGCCATTGGATGGTTGAATCACTGGCGGACACGCGTACACGTTCTCCGGCTTCTCGTCCGTCGAGGTAGTGGTGTTAGCTAAATTTCTATCTTTTATTGCTTCATTTATACATGTTCAAAACTGTGTAATAAACAAACAATAGGTATAGAAAGGATTAGTGTGCACATTAGATTCTACTCGCTTACTTTTTTCCTTAATGAAACTACTCTTAAATTGGAAACCAACAATGTGAAGCAGATGATCACGATAGTTCCCCGATTTATGGTAATTGTCGTCATGGATGAGTTAGTGTTGTGGTTCTCGCTTACGGACTGATTCGCGCAGCCGGGCAGGCACTCCAGACCCGTGTCAACCTCATTTTTAAAACTCTTGCTCATTCCTTATCTTTCGCTCTCTCTCTCTCTCTCCTCTCTCTCTCTCTCGTTCTCCCTCTCTCTCTCTCTACAACTCTCTTCTCTCTCTCTCTCTCTCTCTCT
>CALZFC010000358.1:0-12242 GCA_945643635.1 Allodiplogaster sudhausi
GAAGGAAGTAAACGAATGAGGCAGTCAGAGAAGAGAAAGCGAAGAAAAAAAGACATTCTGACTCTATTAGCCGGACACTCTAAGAAATGCCAAAACGGAAGAATGCATAGGACCAATGCAGGAAGCAATCTAAAATAGTAAAAGAAAGCCATCTAATTTAAAAGGATGGAAGGAGTTCGTGAGCAGCCGCATTCGTGCTCTGTTCTGAGACCGAAGCCTGGTAATGACAAATGTGTGATCGGTTTTAGAAGATGGGATGAGATAGAGACAGAAAGAGTGAGGGAGAGAAAGAGATGAGATGAGAGACCAAGGTGAAAGAATGAGAGAGATGTGGGGGGGGGGAGGGGGCGAGGAGAGATAAAGAAGAGAGAGAGAGAGAGAGAGAGAGAGAGAGAGAGAGGATGGAATGAGGGATATTAAGGTACGCAGGGAGCATGCATAGGATTGCAAATAGGAATAGGCAGAGCTGATGGAATTAAAAGAGTGCGAGAGGGACGACGGCGAATGAAAGACGCAGACATCAAAACTGAAAAGATGACCGCAAACACACGCGATCGTCTATCTCAAGAGTGGTTGGCGACTGTTTGAGAAGATGGGATGAAGGATGGCGAGAGAGAGGAAAGGAGAGAGAGAGAGAGAGAGAGAGAGAGAGAGAGAGAGGAGAGAACGAGCGGTCAAGCATGATGTGAAGAACACACATAGAGACTGATGTGAGAATTACTCTGAGAATGGAATGGAAACACGAAATGAGCAGAGAGAGGGGGAAAGAGCACGAATTTTTGAGAGAGTAGAGAAAGAGAGAGAAAAGTGTTGGATTGGAACGTTAACCACATGAGAACTCCACTACGTCTCGGTCACACTCCTGCCAAGGGAGCAGTTCCAGCACAGGCAATGGAGCTAACCGAACGAAAGAGCTCGAGGATGGGGGGAGGGGGGGGGAATGAAGCAAGCGTAGCAAAGCGCATTACCTGTAGCTTCGCCAGTTCGTCCATTTCCTTGGCTTGCGGAGGCTGCGGGGCGGCGCCAGAGGAGGCCAGATGGGCGAGGTGGCGGGCGGCCAGTCGAGCAAGAAGACGGCGCCGCGGTCGAGTCAGCCGTCGAGGATGAGGACATCTGGAAGAAGTCTCGGTCACTAATTGAAGCGGAAAACGGAGGAGAAGCCGACAAGGATGGTTCCGTTTAGCAGGCAGCAGAAACTGTGGCTTTATTGAGAACAGCTGAGAGAATTGTCGAGGGAACGAACGAAAGAAGATGCGGGGAGAGAGAGATGATAGAGAGGGAGGGTGAGAGAAAGATAGAGAACAAGGTGAGAGAGAGCAAGATAAGAGAGAGGGGTAGAGAAAGAAAGAAAGAAAGAGAGCGAGAGAGAGAAAGAAAGAGAGAGAGAGAGAGAGAGAGAGAGAGAGATAAAGAGAGCCAAGTCCACGCACCCTGCGGAGTGCTGATGAGTGGAGTGGCTCTTGCTGCCAGCCGGGGGCACCGCTCATCAGCAGAGGAGAGGCAGTCGCAGCTGCTTCTTCCTCTTCTCTTGCGGCACATGCTTGAGTTGCTCCTGTGGCAGAGAGTGAGAGATCGATCGAGAGAAGGAAGAGAGAGAGAGAGAGAGAGATTAGGGTGAGAGAAAGGTCGGCCGACGGAAGGCAGACCGGGAAAGAAGAAAAAGTAAGAAGCCGTCCCCTTTCACTTGATCCTCTACAACCGAAGAGCCGTTTCGTGACATTCTTCTACTTCTCCTTTTAGCCAGAAACAGATGTCGCAAGCAATCGCCATCGTCCAAACAGGGGTAAAATAAATATGCACGAAAAGGTGACGGGGAGAGGAGGAGCGAGCGAAAGGGACAGCTGGGGGAGACGGAGAGATAGAGAGAAGGCAGGGAGAGAGAGAGAGCAGAGAGAGAGAGGGCAGAGAGAGAGAGTGCAGAGAGAGGAGGGGGGAGAGAGAGAGAGAGAGAGAGAGAGAGAGAGAGAGAGAGAGAGAAAGAGAGAGAGAGAGAGAGAGAGAGAGAGAGCACTCCACTTACAGGAACATCATCAGACAAAGCAGGCCCTCTTCCCTTCGTAGCCACTCTCGCCCCCTCGACGTTAATACAGTTTTACGCGCATAAAAGGAAAGAGCGCGCGATGATTCTCAAAGGAAGAAGCCGGTCTTCATCTCGTCCTCTCTGTCTCTTTCTCGTTTCCCTCTCGTCATTTTTCGCTAACTCTTCCTCCGCGTCATTTCAAATGCATATATTTCATTAACTAACATTAAAAAAAAAAAATAAATTGACAGTTTCTAAAAATGCTTCTTCTACGACCTACTCAAAGAACTCGAGTCCACTGAAGTTGTTTAGGTTCTACTCTTTCGCTATTTCTCTCACGATATCACAGTTGTTGATAGCAAGAAACATTGGCAATTAAGGAAAGGGCTTACATCTTCGCGACACTTCTTTATTAGGTCAAACAAGGTGTATAACACTATATGTATAGTAATAACAACGATCGAACACTTCACAGAGCTTCTAGCGGAAGACTAACAATAAGTGAACAGAAGCGAGGAGGAAACAAGCCAGCTTGGAATGGATACGAGGGAGCGGAATTAGTATGAATGATGCAGCGGCGGAGTGAGACTAGAGGGCATTCGTTGTAATGTATTCAAGGAAGAGAGTTTCCTCTCTCTCTCTCTCTCGTATACTCTCTCGCTCCAGTTCGAGATCCTACTTCACCCATGACAGATGCAATTACGCGAGAGGAAACGAGAAGGAATTCCAGGGAAACCTCCAATTTCATCACCAATAATAGCTAGATAACTCCCGTAGAACAGGGTGCAAATCGGATTGAATACAAGAAGGCATCAACAAGAAAACATGAAATTCTGGGGAAATAAAAGAGGAAAAAAATTCCAATGAAAACATCTGCAAATAGTGAGAACGAACATGAATGAAAAAAAACAAATTACAAAAAGAAAGAATGAGTAAGTCGTGTAGGAGATCGTGCGTCGAAGACAGCTAGAGCTAGTCAGTCAGTTCAACATCGAATCTCTCGTTGAGCAGAGGATACAGCACCTGTAACATTCAACTCAACAATCTCACGTAGAAGAACAGACCGTGTAGTTTACAGTACCATAATGATCCATTCCAATACTAAAATGCTTCAATAATAAAAGAATTAAAAAGATATTACAACGGATTTTGCCAGAAAAGAAGAAAACAGAAAATCAATGATACGAGCCTGAAGGAAAGAAGTGAGTTTCGTCGTTCTCGGCTTCGGAAAGACACGAAGAAAGCGTCGTTGCTCTCCCCTCGAATCACTTGATTAACACGTCTAACCACCTAAACAATCACAAGTGAATCTGCATGCCTTGAATTATAACACGCCGTATGCAAAAAAACTACTTTAAAAATAGCAAGTGGATGGAAGGAGAAATTGCGACAAAATGTAGAGAAAAACATGTTTAAAAGCAAAACCGTCTCGCGATGTTCGCCAGACAGGCCCCGCAAGTTCCACAACGAGTTCGATAAAGTCGCCCGGTGAGGCATTCGATGAAGCAACAGCAGCTGAGAGGGTGCGGAAGGCGGCTGAGGTGGAGGAGGACGAAGGCATTCGGTCTCCAGCATCTTCCTTCACCAGAATCGGCATCTCATTCTGAAATAAAGCCTCAAATTTCACATTGGAAAGATGCGTATCTTTTATATTTTTTTGTATTTTTTTTTCTAAAAAAAAAATAAAAAACTAAAGAAAAAAAAAACAACAACAAAAAAACAATGCAACAAATAAACAACCTCTCCACCTACGGATCTCTCCTCTGCGTCAGAATCGTAGACATTGATGAGCTCGATCGGAGCCGGTTCGTCCTCGTCGTCTGCCGCCTCGTCCTTCACAACCTTCGTTAGACGCTGTAACATCCAATACCCGTGATTACAGGAGATAAAAGTACACCAGATAAATGGCATCTGAGACATTTAAGAATAGCGATTGATTTGTTATAGAACAAATCTAAAAATCGTGAAATGATGAAATGACCCCTCGCATCCGAGAAGAGACCGGCCGGTCGCCGGTGTTTGGACGCGGGATCTTCATGCGGAACTCAGGCGCCGGCGTATAATGACGCTTCGGGCGGCGGCGGCGCCCCTCTCGAGAATTGTGCTCTGCTGCAGCTGCTCAGAAGCGCGATCCGCTCCGGCAGACGCGCGGCTCGAAGACTTTAACAACAATAAGTTCAATTCGAACATTACCCAGACTTCACAGGTTTCAACGGACCACAAAACCGAATTCGAAGAAAGCACAAATTATATCTGAAAAGCCAACGGTGGATGACGAAGCGGTGAGCTCGGGCGCGGTCGACGACCTGTCCAGCTCCGCTCTCATCTTGCTCGCGTAGTGCTTGACCATGCGAAGCGGAATGGTATGCTCATTCGAGATTTCGCGAGGCGACTTATCGGTGCTGATCAGCCTAAACGCATGCAGTTAGTTTAGTTTGATAGAGGAAGAAGTGTTGAAAATATATTCAGAACATATTGAAAAGAAGTAAAAACGCGGAAAGGGCGCGCTGACTCGTGAATGGCGGCCGCAAGCTCATCGCACCGTTCGCGCGTCCACCCACGCGGCGTGCAGATCGTCTTGAAGTCCTCTGGCACCGTCGTCACAGACATCTCAAATAAAAAAACAAAAGTAATTTAAACAGCAAAATAAAATATACCGCAGAAGCCTTCTAAGATTTCGCCTTTACATCATGGTGAGCATCGCATTCAAACTAACTGGTGTGTTTCCAAAATTACAGTAAGCACCTTTCGAAAGAACACACCAATCTTCGGAAAAGAGTTGAATTTGCAATCTAAGCGGGAATATATTCTTGGAATAGCTTATCAACATAATCCTGTCGTTTACTGATCTTGCGAGCTTGCAGTAAACGCTGATGTTCTTTGGGAGGTGCAAAACATGCATTCTACTTCCCTAAACTTACATTTCATACAGTGAAAATGACATAATGATAAGAAATCGATATGATATTCGTATTCCCCCGTACCGAAAACCCCTTCTGATGAATTCGAGCAAAAACAATTTTTAGGGAAAAACAATTTATTTTTAATCTTTGCTTTACGGACTTTTAATATATTTTTTTTTTAGGAATGCCGAAGCATGAGAATGGAACGCTGAAGGAATTGCCAACCGGTCTTCAAAAGCTGAGATGGTTTGTTCGAACAGTTTCTTCTTCCTTTTTTACTTTGATTAATATGTGTTTATTTCTCTTAGGTACTGCGAAATGTGTCGAAAGCAATGCAGAGATCAGAACGGTTTCAAGTGTCATTTGACAAGCGAAACTCATCAGCACCAGCTGCTCTTGTTCGCTGAGAACTCCAAGCAGTATCAAACTCCACCGTATGGCACAGCCTCACTGGATTCGTCCAGTATCTTGGCAAGGAGGGGATCTGCCACGTCGACCAAACTAAGAAAGGTAGGTTTGCCATTTCGGTTGTCTAGTGGACGAATTTCGAGGCGGGCAAGGGTCTAATCGAAAGAGGAGGAAAGATCTGCAAAAATCTATAGGATTCCCTCTAATTCCTTTCCCGAGCTCATACGGATATGGGTCCAGGCCGCTAGTCTTAAACCAGAGTGAGCATGTCAATGTCTGCAAGGTCAACTCAGCGTAGAGAACGAATTTCGGAAACGGCAAGGGTCCATTCGAAAGTAGAAAGATAGAGCTACTTTCAAGCTATAGGATTCCCTCTAATTCCTTTCCCTGAGCTCATACGGATATGGGTCCTTTTCGCCAGTTTGCGACTGGCGCGACCATGTCAAAGGCATCGAGTTCGCTGTATTTCACGCGTTCGTTCTCATTGTCAGCGTAGAGAACGAATTTCGGAAACGGCAAGGTCCATTCGAAAGTAGAAAGACAGAGCTACTTTCTAACAATGGATTCCCTCTAATTCCTTTCCACAAGCTCAAACGGATATGGGTCCAGGCCGCCAGTTGTAAACTGGCGGACGCTTGTGTTCATGTGACGTTTTGGTTTTTCATTCATAATTTCCTTCACTGCGTATGAAAGTTAATGAAATTTTCAGGGTGGCTTCTTTGTACTAATGGATCTTCAGTATTAGAATATTGGTTTCACTGATCCACTAGAGAACGATAAAATATCAATAACTCAAATTATCAGATTGCACATTTAGGGCGTGCTGATCAAAATGGTTATTTTCTTTTATCATCGTTTAGCTTTTATTGGATAAAGTGCACGATCCATGCACTCGGCTTGAGATGCAGAAGGCTCAGGAGGATAATGGTTTTTTTTTAGCATTATAAGACCCATTTTCCCACTTTACATTATTGATTTGGACCCTCCCGAAAAAATTTTTTTTTTTTTTCCGATCTGGACCCTCCCGAAAAATTTTATTTTCCGATCTGGACCCTCCCGAAAAATTCCCTGCCAGTGAGTATTTAAACACTGGCGATGATGCGGAGTTCAAACCGAGTGAGTTGATCAGGAATGAGGGTGAGAAGATCGCCTTCTCATTAGCTCCCGCCAGGCCAATTGCTGAGGTCTCTTCGTTTCTTTCTTTCAATATGAGAAAGTCTAACGCTAACTAATATTTTCAGTCGAATCATCATGAACTTTTCTGATTGAATATCTTTATTCAGGGACTGTCGAAGCCTCTGTTTGGTGTTGCTGGCTCGGTCTTCGACAGTAAGAAATTAGTTTTGAGAAGAAGAGTATTGATTCCGACAACTCCACAGTTGACGTTCTTGTTTTCGGTGAAGGAGAACAGGACGAAACTGCGGCCGAAGAGATGCGGGAGGGCTGTCGGTGTCATGCTTAATGTAGAAGCTTGTTGAAATATCAGTAGTCTTCACTGATATTTTATTGACACTCGTTGCTATCTGCTGCTGCTCAGGCGATCTATAATGTTTGATAGTATTTTCCTTTAATAGTTGCTTCGATACGTCACAAAGGAGAAGTTCCAAAGTCATTAACAAAGTGACCTCCGATCATGGCGCAGTCGGCAGAGACATCTCCGTACTTGTGGAAGAAGATGCCGTATTCGCCAGCGGCGAGTCCACGCAGCTCGCCGCTAATGAGCACCCCTCTCTGATACCCTCTTTCGAGCGTCACAAAATTGGGAGCGCCTGAAGGGCCGCGCAAGAAGACAGTGCCGTGTTCCTATTGAGAGGAGAGCGAATAGGGTTTTCTTTCTACTACTAGCATGCTCTATCTCCCTCACCAGTCTTTCCTCGCATTTCAGTTCAATATCTTCTCGCTTGATCTTCTCTGTCCAGTTTCCGTCGGCGCCGCACACGTAGTACACCTTCATTATAATTTGTTATTTTAGTTGATCAATCCAAATTATTGATAGGTATGTATGTATAATAAGAATATTAGCTTGCTACCTTCTCCTTCGTGATTGTTCCTTCGACAATGACGAGTTGATCTGAACGGATTGAAATGTTTCCGCTCTCCAGTAATTTAAGGTATATTTATTTTTTCCTATTTATATATATGTTGGAGAGTAATCGCCAAATGCAAGAGAAAGTCCTCAAAATATCCGAACGAAGATATTAGGTGGTGGTGAAGCATTAAAGAATGAACCGTTCTTGCATCCGTACTCAACCACACAGCCAACGCTTGGCGGGTGCAATTCGAGAAAATGACTTTCGAATCGCCACTGGGAAGAGGCTCCTTACAGACGCCCGGAGGTGCCTGTGTAAGGGAATGATTTAGATAGAGGACTTCAAGCGTCACAGCTTGTGCATTTTCAGTCTTAAGGCTATCGCCTTTGAATGTCGAACTCTAAAACCGATAAATCATTCAATGAACTCTTTGCTTTCGAATTATTCAATTTCTTTTCCATGCGTCGTTCCCACATTCGGATTTCCTTAAAATAAAGGCTTACGGAAGTTAGTGCCCTGCATCGGTGGTTTGCATCGGTAGGAGGAGGGGTGGCATCGGAGGAGTAGGGGATGCACCGGAAGGAGGGGGGTGGCATCGGAAGGAGTAGGGGTCGCACCGGAGGAGGAGGGGTGGCATCAGAAGGAGTAGGGGTTGCACCGGAAGGAGGAGGGGTGGCATCGGAAGGAGTAGGGTCGCACCGGAGGAGGAGGGGTGGCATCAGAAGGAGTAGGGGTTGCACCGGAAGGAGGAGGGGTGGCATCGGAAGGAGTAGGGGATGCACCGGAAGGAGGAGGGGTGGCATCGGAAGGAGTAGGGGTTGCACCGGAAGGAGGAGGGGTGGCATCGGTAGGAGCTGGCGTCGTGAGCAGAACGGGCGACGAACTCTCAGGAATACATATCGTATCTGGAACATTCGGGAATATTGCCTTGGAGTCTTCCTCATAGTAGCTTCCATTAATGCCACAGTGATAAACACGTTTTGTACTGACTGCAGAGCCTTCGATGACTAATCCTACAACATGAATTGTAGTAACAACATATCCATCTCTTCAATTTTCGAAACCAAATAATAATTACATAGAATCTTAGCATTTACGATACATGTATGTATATGTGTGACCTGGTTTGCAGTGATCACAACAAAGCAACCGAAGACTGTAATCGATCCGTTGCAGCAATGGAAAACTGTTTTGTCTCGTCGGTTGTCGCATTGGTAGTTGGGCATACCTGCAAGCCGGAGAACAACAGTACATTCGCATAACTCTGGAGTCTGTCACTGACAGGATGCAAACTCGATATGGAATCTTCGCGAGCTTCTCAGCCGAGTTCTCCTCCACCCATGTCTCGTTCGTGCAAGTATATTTTGTCTTCGTCTGCGTTATATTGATTCCCATGTTTCCGTATCCTAGAACAGTTTATAATTGATGCTAGGAAGGAATGTCATTCACTCGGGAACCTTCTTGGCAAGCCACATCCACTGTACAGCCTTCGGTCTGTACGGCGGGGCATGACTTATTGACGTACAGCGTGTGCGTTGTCATTATGAATTCGTGCAGGTGCCGGGAGGCGGGGGCTATAGTTAATCAATTTTGTTACTCTGGCACAAATCTTGTTCAAGTGCTTGCCTTGACGCAGATCTCCGTGTCTTCCTCGAAGACTTCGTTCCTCGTATTCAATTCGCGCCAGACGCCGTCATCGGAGCAGAAGACAGTTGAAGAATTCACTATCGTGCTTCTCAAAATCATCACAGTTCCTGAAAAAAGGCTATCTCAATTTATTCTCAAAGGATTCCTTAAAACTGCTTACCCTCCATACATTCAACATTAAATTTACATCCCGGCTGCACTCGATCATTATACGCACAATCGCTATTACTAATCCGAGTTGTGCTGCTGTTCTTGGCGCCGATTTTATCGCAGACATGGTGGCTAGAATAAATAAAAGGACTCTTTAACTGGGATCTCACTGTTTCCCGTCGGCCTACCTTTAAAGATAAGCTTAGAGAAATAAGAAGAAGAAAAAAATTTTCTTGAACATACATAGCTGTTAAAAGGAATCATTAATAAAACTAGAATGAATGCTCACGGGCGGCGGCGTCGGTGAGGGTGATGTGGCGGTGGCCGGAACACAGATATTCGATGGAATCTCGTTGAACTGAAGCTTACTATTGACATCGACGTACTTGCTGGACGTGCACACGAATGTCGTCGTGGTCGTCTCCTTCTCGTTCACCAGCACGTAGCCTAATCAAGCACGTAGATTCATTATTGATCCTACCTAGAACTTCGATCTATTGGGTGTTTGTCATTGATTGACCTTCCTTGCAGGAGACCTTGACCGTGCACCCATCTTTAATGTCTCCGGAGCAGGCGACGACCACTTCCTTCGTCACGTCACTCTTCGGCGGAGTCGCGCACGGCAGCTCCGGCGCACACGTTCGGTCGGAGCAGTGCAGTTGGTTGAAGGCGTCGGCGTCGTTGCTGGAGGTGTTTTCTAAAACAAATTATTATTAAATAAATAAAAATCATATACATTTAATTTTTTTATACAGAAGGACAGTATATTGTTTGAATGGGGACATCACGTCGCTGGCTGCTCCTCTCACAATCAGCGGATAACGAAAATGACGTTTAATATAACCAGCCGTGTTTAAATGAACGCCTTTCATTTTTGGTCTCCTGAACCTCCTGAAACCTCCTGAAACTGAACCGAAGTCGCCAGAACATAGAAAGTCTATGAATCTCTTCTGCTCTACGGATGCTGACCTTCTGGCACTGCACAATGCGAAGCATGCTGATGGGGTCGTCGACATCGGTGTACGTGCCGTTGTCTAAGTTGCATCGGATGCGCTGCTCTCCTCCCTTCGCGGCGTACACCGAGCCCGGCGCGTACTCATAGCCGGTTCTGCACGTGAACACGTACTCGGACGGCGCACCGATGAGGAAGAGGTCGCCGTGCGTGAACGTAAATGGATCCTGCAGCGAAGGAGATACCGTAACATACCCCTTCGATTATTTTGCGTTTATTCAGTAGTGATCTTGATCTGCTTTTCCACCTAACAAGGCCAAAAAGACGTAATTTGAACAGACAGTCTGAATTGCTAGCAAGACCTCCTGACCTGCTTGACCGTGACAGAGGGTGGACGTGTTAGCTCTAATCGTGGGCAAGTATTCTTGCAGAGACGCATGAGGACGGTGTTGAGGTTGCTGTTGCTGCCGAGTGGACAGAAGTAGGGGGGTACCTTTGAGTCGATGATTCTCTTGAAGGTCGTCGTAATGTTGGTCGTTGTCTCCTCTATAACGGACTGGCACTTTATTAAGAACTTAAAAAAGCTTCGCACTATCGATGCACTGGTAGATGTTGCCTTTGCCGTCCTTGTACTCCTGCAGCGTCACAGAATGCGTCGTTTGGTTAAGGACTTCCATGTATTCCTGTACTTCCATTTTTAAGCTCATCTTTTAGCCCTTTTCATAGTTTTTGAACAAGAGAGAGTATCTCTTGCTACAATGAAGCAAGGAAAGACCTGTGCGTCAATCTGATAGCAGCCCCTGACGCATTTCAGCAGCGGCTCTTTGACGACTTCGCCATTGTAATTAATCCAAGACTGCCCTTTACTCTCGTCGCAACGGAGAACCAGCCGGCCGCGGTAGCGGATGTACGCGTTCTCGGGAGAGTAGCCTAGCGAGCACAGTGTCGTCTATCATCCGCATCAACAATGCAATTCGCACCAAGTAAAATTGAAATAAAAGTATAAATATAGAGTAGCATTCAACTTGAAGTCGTGCAGAGAACTAAAAGAACCCATAGAAGATAACTTTCATTCCTTCTTACCATCTTTACAACTCAGTGTCAGCTCGCAAGTGTCAGGGTAAGAATCGTTCTTGATTGTCCAGCAGGTTTCTCCAACTGTTTGGATAACTTCGGCAGGCTAAATCAATAGAATAATGGCTGTTATGTCTTCCATTTTCTAGAGCCTTTTCTTCTCCGTTCTTCAGAATTGCACTCTCTCTCTCTCTATACTCTCTCTTGCTTCGTTTCATTTCCAACCTGCGGAATGGTCGGACAGCCTGGAGCCGGATGGCATGGCTCAGGCCGGCGACCGAGAACTGCTTGCGTCACGGTCGTCGTATTTGTTCGTTGTGCCATTGCAAGTGAGTGTCTGCTGCTTCCTCGTGCTCCAGACTGTTCCATTCGCGTAGCCGCAGCCGGGCGCGCACTGGAGGATGTACGACCAGTTCTCCGCGACGTATGGCACTTCGCGGAGTATGTAGGGAGGCTTCAAAGAAGTAGTTGCATTTGACAGTTGGTCGTCTCTTTGTAGCTGACCTTGAGAATGACCACGCCTGTAGGCAGCGGAGTCTGCAGTTGTCTGCAGGCGTGCGTGCAATTGCCGTCATAGTACGTGCCATTGGATGGTTGAATCACTGGCGGACACGCGTACACGTTCTCCGGCTTCTCGTCCGTCGAGGTAGTGGTGTTAGCTAAATTTCTATCTTTTATTGCTTCATTTATACATGTTCAAAACTGTGTAATAAACAAACAATAGGTATAGAAAGGATTAGTGTGCACATTAGATTCTACTCGCTTACTTTTTTCCTTAATGAAACTACTCTTAAATTGGAAACCAACAATGTGAAGCAGATGATCACGATAGTTCCCCGATTTATGGTAATTGTCGTCATGGATGAGTTAGTGTTGTGGTTCTCGCTTACGGACTGATTCGCGCAGCCGGGCAGGCACTCCAGACCCGTGTCAACCTCAATTTTTAAAACTCTTGCTCATTCCTTATCTTTCGCTCTCTCTCTCTCTCTCTCTCTCTCTCTCTCGTTCTCCCTCTCTCTCTCTCTACAACTCTCCTCTCTCTCTCTCTCTCTCTCTCT
>CALZFC010000359.1:0-31035 GCA_945643635.1 Allodiplogaster sudhausi
AGAGCGAGAGTTCGCTGCATCTCCGACTCCCTGAATTGCTCTCACTGCTGTATTCCACTTTTGTTGTAATAATAATAGAAAAGAATATCAGTGCTCTTATCCAAAGTTTGTAAGAGAAAGAAACATCTATTGAAGTTTTCCGCCCTAAACATTCCTTTTAGAAGTTAAAAAGTCTTTCTTGAATAATTATTTAAAGAAGGAGAGAAGCTGCCATATCCTGAGAACACAACAACCAACTGACAATGCAAGCAGCCATTCGTTGATTCTCACACCATTTGTAACAACGACGGAGGCCAGCTGGACACATTCGCCTTCGCGAGACAGAAGGGCAGTTACCTGGAGGGATTCTCTCTCTCTCTCTCTCACTCTCAACCTTTCTCTCTCACTCTAACCGTCTTATCCTCCTCGTTGATCTCGATAGCGTTGACTCCGGCGAACATCTTCTTAAGGTGCTTCTGCAGCCTCGCGATGTCTTTGCTGTTGCCCATGATCTCGAGGAGATCTTCATCTCCACGAAGTAGAAACGAGGGAACGAGCTCCGTTCTCTCTCGAGATACTCGCCCAGTGCCTGTAATAGACAAAAGTGGCTATATCGATGCATTCAATTAAGATGTACCTTCTGGATCTTAGCCAACATCCGCCAGTCGCTCGAGAAGTCTTTGTGTCCCTTGCATTTGGACAACATCCAAGATGCGGGGAGAAGCGGTCACCTACGAGTTTATTATGTTGGTTCATTTATTTTCGCTTTCTCAAACAGTGTAATTACTTCAACGTGCCAAACAACATACCTTCTTCATGAGAGCGACAAATTCGGTGGATATCGATGAGAAGCGTGAGGATTCCACAGGAAGCAGAGTCGCAATGTCGGCCGATCCAGTGAAGAGCCCCTCCAGGTACACCCAGCGGCGCTGCACGTCGATCCACACATCGAACATCGCAGAGATTCGATTCAGCTTGTCCTCCCAGCTCAGAGCATCCTGCGAGGAGAAGGAATGTATTAAGAGATCATGAGAAATTAGGGTGCGAAATAAAGAGAGATTAGAGTGCAAATAAAGCTCATAGCAAGGATAAGAGACAAATAAGTTTAAAAGAGTCAAAAAATTTCCATCTTCTTCAAACATTTCGTCAAGAGTTATCATTAAAACTTTGATATGCTTCCCCTCTATCCAAAGAAACGATAGTACCTCCTCGAACTGCTTGTAGTAGGGGCTGAGCTTCATGGCTGCCAGACTGTTCTGGTGCTCCTTCAGCTTGTTGAACAAGTCGTCCCATCCCTTGATCAGTCGAGTCTTGTTCTGGTAGTTTATCAGCTCTACTTCGTAGGCAAGCCAGAACTCACGCATCTATAAAAGCGAAACTATACATGTTCAGCAACTTCGAAAATAAATATATACTGATCATATAACCAAGATTCTTCATTTGAGAAAGAGAGAAAGAGAAAGAGAAAGAGAAAGAGAGAGAGAGAGAGAGAGAGATGCAGAGAGAATAGTTAAAGTGGAAAGAGAGAACTGAGGAGAACAGCGCTAGGGAAAAATATGGCTGCAAGTCGTGCCTGCTTCAGGAACTCCTCGAGCGCCAGTTCTCCCTGTGCGACAAGGAGAATCTGCTTGATGGAGTGCTCGTGTCGCTGGATGTCCGCATCCCACACCTGATATCTCTTATTATTATTTCTATACAAAAAAAATTCACAGAAATGTACGATGACTCTCAAATCACAGCTGGTAAAGTAGGTCTTGCCTGTCCAAGGGAGAGATCTTGCAGATTCCAGTTGACGCGGAGCTCCTTCATGAGCTGCCTCCAGTGCCGTTCCTTCAGCGCCTCCGACTTCAGTTCCACCACGAGCATATTCATCTCAAAAATTCATTCATCAACTTTTCAAATTAGACTATTTCGTATGAAGCATTAGAATATTCGGAAAGAACGTCAGCGTAAGTACAGAGAGGAAAATAGTGTAGAAGCGAGTAAAATACACTGTTGCTGACCTTGGAGTAGCTGTGCATCATCTGCTTGGCGTACTCGTAACTCTTGTAGCTCTTGTACTTGACGGGAAGATGCTTCAACTGGTTCACCAGTTCATCCAGCGATTGACGAAGCTTACGCGGTTGCACCGACAACCATGTCTTCTCCTTCATCTCATCCAGCGAAGAGTAAATCGGAGAGAGAGCCTGAAGTATGCGTTATATGATGAAGCTCTCTGTTTGCTTATTATTCCGCTACTGGTAGTCACGGTATTGCACTTCCAAGTATAATATTCAAAGCAAGGAAAATAAGTGTTGCTCCATGATCTGACCTGCCAGACCCCCTTGAGATCGGCGAGTTCCTCGCCGGCCACTCCCAGCTTGTCTGCATCGAGTGGAGCTCTCTCTCAGTCAACTCGAGTGCTGCTCTTGCTTTCCTCATCTTGTCCCTGTCGTCTTTCAGTTTCTCCAGCTTCTGCTCGTAGCTGGCGAGCAGTGCGAGGGCTTCGGCAGGTCTGAAATAGCCAGTTTGATAAACATTGTATTGTTTAGGTTTTACGAAAAGAATTTATCAACTTTTTCTCGAGTTATAATGCCGAGATGAAAACTAAATAGAAGAAGTTATTAACAAAGATCGCGAAGAAATGATCTCGTTTGAAAAGAATTAGAGTAACCTCTGCGCCCCTTCAACCGGCTTTGCCTTGTCCCACTCCTGGAGAGTCTCTGTGAGTCTTCTCTCCACCAAGTCGTCCTCCTCCTTGATCTTTGTCTGCAGATTGGAGATCTGCGACTGGATGGCCGAGTCCTTCCTCTGCAGAATATCCGAGAGGGCACTCCATTCTCCGTCCACGTTCTCAGCGTAGAGCCACGATGTGGGGAACTGGAATCTCTGCTGCGACAGAAGGCGTTGGGCTGACCGGAACTGTTCAACCTGAGGACAGAGGAGCAATTAACCATAAAAGTAATATAAGATGGGCCAAAAATCAAAACACGTCTAATTTTTTATTTCGCTCAAGATCTCACAATGAGATCACAATTCAATATAACTGATATCACTTATACTTTGAACCAACGAAAAGGGAGTAAGTATGCCAGCCTAACCGTCTCTTCGCCGACTTTAGTCTGCTTCTTGAGCATCTGGACATAAGTAATGAGCTGCACAGCATCCGATGTCGTGGAAGAATCCACTCCTTGTCCCTCCAACTCCGATCGCCACTTCGAGATGTTCTCGTAGAAAGTGTGCATCTCTCCACCCAATGTGCACCAAACTTGTGAAGAACCTGCCAATTACTTCACCATAGTTTATGAGTTCCTTAACAATAAAACAACAGCGCACCTCCTTGTGCCAGTAGTCGTACTTGAGGGTCACTTTCGACTGCACCTTCGCGTAGTCCACGACGACCGGGAAGATTTCCTTTAAAAAAATATCTTTAAATTAGAATAGGCAAATAACTTGTAACCTTCTTGGTGTCTTGAGTGTCAAAGATGGCGCGCGACTTGCGGATCTCGACGAGAGTTCTCATCCACTTCGAGATATCCGATCCGAGTTTCTCGTAGACCATCTCGGATTGCAGGTCCCAGAGTGCTTGGTAGCACAGCCACTCGCCCACGTATGCTTGCACCTTCAAGCAAGCATTCAATCCACGCTAAACACAAGTAACAGATTCCGTACATCTTGGATGATCTTGTCCACGGCCGTGTACGCGCCATCCAGAATGGACAACCCGCTCGGCAGCTTCGCCAGCACATCCTTGTAGGTGCGGACGGAGCTCGAGCCTATTGCGAGCTGCAAGGAATCGCTCATTCACCTTCTCATTTCCTTTATTTCTCTATATGCTCTACTTCCTTATCCCCACAAAGAGCATTTTGCCTGCTTTGAGAATGCAGCCTCTTTTTCTTCAACATCAGATGTCTAAAGAATAAAGACCTGATAGCGTGTGCTGGAGATCCTTGGCTGCGCAGTGATGACTCCGTGCCAGCAAACGAGTTGTTCCAGGAGACGGGCCTTGGCCAATTCGATCGATGGTTGAATGTAGATCGTCTGAGCCGTGAGGCGTACCTAAACATTCAAAGTAGGAATGATGAAAGATGGACTGGATGAAAGCACCGGCAGATACCTCAATGAGGACGTGCGCGATATGCGGGAGAGCCACGTTGTTCTCGCGCGCCTCCTCCGCTTCTTCTGAATTCAAGAAGACTGCCGTCCACAGGCGAATCGCCTCTTCGACTCGGCGAGCCAACTTCGCTTCGAGCTGCAGACAGAAAGGCACGTCAACACATGGTGAGTTTTCTTTCTTTTGTTCAGGCTGCTCTTCTAATTGAAAGGACGATATCCGATATAAGTAGAAATAAGGAAGAAAGCAGCACCTCCTTGTCCAGCCGGTCGACCCAGACTTCCAGGTTGGAGAAGTTGCCGAGTGAGAGTTGGTCGATCGCCTTCTGCAGGCCACTCAGATGCGATTCGATCACCTGAAATTGAAACAGCAATATAACTTATTGGTGAACTGAAATACAGTCAGCAATTAATAAATTGTGGGAGAAACTGCTTTCTTTGTCGTGATTCTCCTCTAGATCATTTCAATTAAAACTCTTACCTGCGGCGCGTACTGGCAAGTCTCGAGAGCGGCCATGTGGCTGTCGATCCTCTCGATAACCCCCATGAGCTCCTCCACTTTGTTCTGGTAGTTGTTGATGATGTCTGCCATCTTCATCATGTACGGCTCGATCTTGAAGGAGTCCCACGTCAGCAGGTTGCCCTAAAATGACAATATATTTCACGATTGCAATATTTCACATTAATCGCACACAATAGATAACAAAAATAAGCAAAAAATAAGACTTGAAGTTCGTATCTTATTCTCGTAAAAATAGCACAAGTCTCTACCTCAGCGATGATCGACTGGATCTCCTTCTTGCTGGCTGCCATGAGAATGTCTATGCCTTTGCGCAGTGCCAAACGTTCGTTCATTGCCTCATACCTGACAAAAATCAATTCGCCCAATAAGCAACATTAGACTCTTTTATTATTATTAAGGAACACGCTTGTTGAAACAATTACCATAATACATAATTAGTACCTTTCCCGCATCATAACCTCGGATAGTCGTTAAAAAAAAATCATATTTTTTCCATCTACTAGTTCACATCCGCTACCTATATAAGCGGATCACTGATATCACTGAATCATGTATAGAATCCCAGTTGCATTTGTCCCCTAATGCTCATTTCCTCACGTCTGCATGCATTCGAGGAGAGCAGTGGCGTGTGGATAAAGCTGCGAGGCTGTGGTGGGCAGCGTTCAGAATCTTCATCGGCACACGGAAGCCCATGCCGCGCAGATTTCGAACCTGAAACACAACAATAGCAGGGCTCTTCATTCTTATCCTTTCCATTAAGTTAAAACACGAAAATTATACTGTGTAAAATCACCAATGGGTTTTTATACACTGTGAAAAACCCCACCTCCTTGTGAAGCACAATGATATCCTTGCTGAAGTTGACTTTGATCTGGAGTGCGAATTTGCCTGTAAGGAAATAGTTTTATTCATGCATACTTCGATCTCGTATCGATTTCTACAGCTGTCAATCTTTTGTTTTTCTTCGATTACTCTATCCTCAATCTCCAATAATATTCTGATCGTCTCACCAGCTCGCGGAACTCTTTCGATGGTGAAGATCCGTCCAGGAATGTTCAGCTCCTTCGTCTGAATCGACGCAACCCAACTGTCGAACAACTGCTGCGTGTTCAGCTTTGCTCGGAAGTTATCTCCATCCGACTAAAACTTCAACTACCGTAACCAGGAAGAACCACAAGCAACATAAATTCTTAAAAGAAAAAGTGACCTTGAGCTGCCTTCCGTCAACATGATTCTCCCATCCTTTTCCAAGGACATCTTCGACCCTCTTCATGTAAAGCTGAAGCTGCCGTTCGATTTGTCTGATCCAAATGATTCTGGCTGAGAAAGGCGGGATATCGAAAGCGGGAGTCACAATCTCACGCCGTTTCTCCATCGTGTGCCGGGTGAACTTTTGCTGCAAAATGCACATTTTTAAATGTTTCTTTTGCACAATATTGCCTTGTGGCAACTTCATTTCATATGCAACTAATTCCGTTACCGCCAGAAAAAAAGGTTGATTTATTCAACATACTGTCATTTATACTCTGATAATATTTATAATGGTCGAGGTCGACCTGAAGTTTCTCGATATCTTCCTTGACTCTCTGAATGAGTTGTGTCTGGTACTCTCGGATGGCTCCACGGATGTGAGGGCGGACAAAGAGAGCGTTGTAACGAGAGAAGATTGCGAACATCTCCTGCGCGTTTCGTGCAGCTGAAGGATAGGAATGCTACAAGTTTATCAATGCATTCAAATCTTCTTCTTTCACTTCTTTTATCAAATTGTTTAAAATCATTACAGCAAATAGGAAAATACTTTAAAATTCTGATAGAAGATTCTAAAATGCGAGCCAGACTCTTCCCTGTTAGTTCTTATTAGAATACAAGACAATAGACAACGACCTCCAAGCTGGTCTCTGAGCCTCGCAGTGATTGCAGTCTCAACTCGCTCGATCTGCTCTTCGTATCTCCTGACTGCACTCTCCCATTGGGACGAGCCTTCCGGAGTGACATCCAGGCAGTCCACCTCCTACCAACACAATTACCATATTCAGTGTTTCGAATTATACATTCTAAGATAACGGTCCGACCTTAACTATCTCGTAAGCAGTGTGGATGGCTTCGGAGGCATTCTCAGCCGAGTCTGCTGGGCCTGCGCCAGCGTCGACCACGGCGGAATCTCCGGCGCCGCCAGACTGGCGGAGGACGCGGCCAATCACGGAGCGAAGCTGCTCGTGCGAACTGAAAACCATTCCACTTATGACCAACAATGTTTCATACATTTCAAATGGGCTATATAAGATAGCATCCACAGAACAAAATCGTCACAAAATGATGAAATAAGGTCATGGGTCGTTTCATCATCAGTAAAATTGTCATATTCATATTATTTCCAATTGCAAAATTTTTCATTTCCACGTTTCACTTAGCTAGGCTTAACTAAAGTGAAAGTAAATTAAAACATACCGTCTGAAAAGTCTGAGTGCGGAAAGGCGAGTCTCCAGCTTCTTATGTTGTGGATTGATCTTGCGCGGGCCAATCTTGGACTGCTCATCTCGCTTCTTCTTTGCCAATTCACGCATTGTATTCGTGATTCTGGAAAGACGGTCATTTCAGGATATTCACTGAAATGAGGAAGATTATAAGTTTTATTTTCCTCTTCAAAAATAAACAAACTTCTCGTTTTGCTCATCCCATTTGCTGAAGACTCCGAAGCACTCGCTCATGAGAGCGTCGAACTCGCCCATGTTGATGTTCATTAGCTTGCGCTTCCCGAGCACCTTAACAACGTTCGTTAAATTTAAAATTCATCTTTCATATTCACTATGAGATTTAAAATAACTTACAATACATTTATTCAAAAAAACCCCATCTATTTCGATCAAACCTTGAGAATCTGCGTGCAGACATCTCTGGAGATGGCTTCGATGAAAGAGAGAAGTCGCTGGAAGGGATACTTCGTCTGGCGGGCTTTCTTGTTCAGGTGAGAGAAGACGGCCACGACTGCCGTTCCAATTCCAGCCAAGTCAGACGCAGCCATCAGATCGTTCAGTGGCAGATCCTGCAGCCAAGGAATGTCTAATTCAGCATTCATATTTTTCATTAATAAAAAATTCATTAAACTTAAAATTGATATATTGTAACCATGGAACTCTGGTATACCAGCAACATACCTTCATCAGTTGATTGTAGTCGGTGACAAGAGCCATCGCTTGCTTCAGTCCTGCAAACATCAACTTTTAAATGTACAGTAGAAATCCAGAATGTTGTACCCGTGTCGGTGTCGAAGGATACGGTAGCGTGGAATCGCTTGCCGGCCTTGAGTGCCTCAAGAGTGAGACTGATCTCGTCCGAGTCTCTCTTCTGCTGAATCTTCTGAATTGCTCTCTCGAGGTTGAACCAGAATCGCATCTCCTGCAGGGCAGTCCCGGAGCTCGCGTCCCGGTCCAGCTTTGTCACCTTCAATGCATTTATTTAGGATTTATTTACGCCATCAATGATTTCATCGACAACCTTCTGAATCTCCTTGATCCATCGATTGACTCCAGTCTGCAGCGAGTTGAGAAAGTCAGAATCCTCGACCATTCCTCCGAGGTCAGCAACCTTGAAAAGGCAAGCCACGGTTCTCATCTTCTGGCCTCCCGAATACGAAAATTACACAACTAAGGGTCCGACCTTGGCTTTTTCCTTCCGTTCGGCAGCTCGTTGAATAACCGCAGCGATGTGAGGATTGATTGAGAGGTTAATCTCGGGGATATCGATGTTCTGCTGGAGATGGAGCAGTGCAACCTGGAATAATATGAAGTTGCAATACTTGTTTCCTTTTCTTAAATAAACTAATGTTTGGGAAAGTCTGGAATGATCTATCTCGCTGTGCAGCAAAATACTTCATATCAATATTTTATTTCCATTCCGAATGACAACTCGTACCTCAGCCTCATTGAGACTCTTCTCCACAGCAGGCACGAGCTTGTCTCCGTCTCTCTCGCCCTTTGCTGCTTCCCTCGCAGCCGACTTGAAGAAAGGAGTCATTGCCTTCCCGAGGAGTGCCATCAGAGTCTCGTACGGATTTCCCTCATCCAGGACAACGATCCGGATCTGACACAAAATACTATACTGACTTTAAATAAACATATGAGTAATAATTACAAGAGAACTAAAACATATGCCACATCTACTAGTCATGAATTAAAAATATATAAATCACATTTTCGATGAGATAACAATACCTGGTCTCGAACAGGCTTGTCCGCCTCGAGGACTGTGCCTCTCTTTATGAACACCACATTCTGACATCTCTCCGAGCGGTAGTCCACCTCGTTGCGGGCAATGTAGGAAACTGCCAACTCCTCGTCGGCCTCGCCCCCATCTACAGTATTACATCTATTCCTCGGATATTTCAAGAAGACGTAAACCACTGATACTCCAACAAACCAGGAGTGCTAGTGCTCCTTTCCAAGGCCAGCACAGCCGACAGCGGGTCGGAGATGAACTTGGTGAGAGCGTCTTCCTTGTCAAGGCAGCCTCGACTTCTGCCTCCCTCGACTGATCCGCCAGATTCGCAATGACCACTGATTTGACGAAGGCGCGAACATCCTCAGCCTGGGCCAATGCCACCTAAAAGAAATATATAGTGACGAGACAACGACAAAAAAGAACCTTCATCTTTGTATCGCTTGTGTAGTAAAAAGTGAACTAAAACAATTTAGGTACTATTGTACTATTCCCACACCAGAGGTTGAAAATTTTTTTCGATGGGGTGGGAATAGTACAATAGTACCCAATTTTAAGAGTGAATAAGTATATCTTCACATAATATCTTACTCGTGAATTCCCTCACTGCATTACCAGTACATATCACTTTGCATATCAATCATTTTAAGTTCAGAATATTTTATTTAAAGTGTGTCCATCTTAACCATCATGGTTTAATCCAAATGGCCTCGTAATGTGATCCTAATTGCAACGCTATTATTGCATCGTTATCTATTTTCGGCTGCCAAGGAGCAAACTGAGGTGGCCTTAGAATCTCAAACAGTGAAGGAAAAGAAAGAGAGTCACTAAGAAAGCAGGAGCGAGCAGAGAAAGTGTGAAAGAAACAAAGAAAGAGAGAGAAAGAGGGAGAAGGGAAGAGATACAGGTCGCGATCGGTCAATCAAAGCCAGAGAAGACAGAGAGAAGTGCGTTCTCGCTCTCTGTTAGTACAGCGGCAGAGGGAAGGGGATGTCCACAGTCATCCATTGATTACTGACAACGCGAACACATTCCCTCTTCACAGAAATAATTTCAACATACAATTTCAGATACAAAAATTGAACACAACCATAAATTCCAGAATAAGCTTCATAAAAGACTTCCCAGCAATTATTTTATAAATGCGAAAAACAGCGAACGGCTGGTTCGAGTAGAGCCAACATCTACAAGGATTTCTAATTGCCCGTCCTCCCTACCTCCTCAATATTCATATGAATAAACCTGACTAATGAAGCAAGATAAGAACCTCGATGGTAGAAGGGACAGGCGCAGTGCTCGACGAGCTCTCGCCGCCGCTCTCCATACTCAACTCCACTCACCGCTGCGCTGCTTTTCTTCTCTTGCAGCGGTCCTCAGGAAGGATAGCAATTTCAATTTTGCATTTCAATACAATACAATGAAGTACGGGATATGTGGGCTCCAAAAGTGAGTAACTACAGAGAAAATCGAAGAATGGAACAAATATCGAGCTCAAAAAATCACAAAAACCCTCCCCAATGAACGGGGGGGATGGGGGGGGGGCGGTTGCGAAACTGACCCCTGGATAAAGGTTTTTAAAACAACGTTTTCGCGCGTTTTGAACGAGCAAGGGAATACAAATGCGCAGCTCCTCAAAGGCGTATCCATCTAGGACTCTTCTGATTTTAAAAATAATCGACACCAAAGTACACCGAAATTACTCCTCCTCTCATTTATTTTGTGGGGTTTTTCCTCAGAAATGCTGCGATGAAGTTTACTTTTTTATCTTTTCCAGGACAGAATGAACGATGGGGAGGACATCATCGAGGCGGAGAACGATAACGATCCCAAGAAGGACAAGCACAACTGGGGAGCCGCCGACCTCGAAAAGGTTTGTAAACATGTCTTCAAGTTTTTAACATTTTGTTCTCAAAGAACGAGTTCCAAAGTAATTTTTCGTAATTTCTGGCTTAGGTGAACGCCTTTGTGGATGACAAGGATGATGCAAAGGGCATGACAAGTGACAATCTCGGCAAGTTGATAGGCGGCGCCCCCACACAGGTTCGTACTTCTTCATTTATTTTAAACACATCAAGGCATTCCATGCATTTCTTTCTTGATATGCTCGTTCCGACTTTACATTTTCCTTTTGTGTGTGGGACATGACTGAGGAAATTATCCGTTTATGTCTGGGATGATTCATTCACATCATTATCTCATGGCTTCCTTCAGGAAGCTCGAGTCGTCAACGTCAGGAAAGAGGACATCCAACTGCTTGTTAACGAACTCGAGCTCCCGCAGGTTGGTGTTTTATATCATTTATTATATTCATTTGTTTTATATGCTACTCATTCAACAAGTTTTATTAACATTTGATTATGGTTCTGTTTAAATAGTGATGTTTAATTTAAACGAATAATCGTGAAACGATGACGACTATTTTGAGATATCATTTTATTGAGGTTTCTTCCTGTTTAGGTGCGAGTTCAACAGCTTCTAGTGGAGCACAACGGAGATGTCCGAGCGGCAATCATGTCTTTCATGGGTGCATGATCATTTTTTTCTAGTTTTTTTTCCTCAAGTCAAATGACCTGTTTTACTGTTATTGTTATCCTTTTACAATGCCGCAGAGTATAATTGCAAATTTCAAGTAACATTCGTTTATGGCACATGATAAACGAAATAATACTCAAATATCTATTGTTATAACAATTCATTCAACAATTCATAACAAAGTCGGGGGTTCTGTATTAAGTGTCTTACGCTCGATGTTGTCAAATGAACCGGTAACTTTTCCAAGAAGCTAGAATCAACGTGACCCCACTCGGACGTGGTTGAGTGTTGCGGCTGAGTGAAAGTCGAGTGGAGTAGATCGGATGATGGAAGCTGGAGAAGGAGTTGACGTGGACTTGTCGTCCTCATCCTCCTCGCGAGTTAGTCTACGAAGATACGGATGCTGCACAATGATCTCCTTCGAGTTTCTGGGCAAAAAACTAATTGTTTTTACTTTAATATCCTCACATGTAAAACAATTATTTATCTAAAAAATAGTTGTAGTTACCCGCTGTTTCATTTTGCATTCTTTCTTTTAATTTATTCAGCAGAAGGAGTCCCTGTATTCAATTGAATTTGAATGTCATAACAATGGAATAAAGTTGAACTGCCCGACCGATAGGTCTGCCACAGCTGGCCGATTGCCTTCGTGGTGACAATGTCCGTAGAATGTGTTCCGATCATTCGAAGAATGAGGAACAAGTCAGGGTTGATATAACCACTCACGAAGTCCTCCATCAGAGCCATCTCTTCTGGACGACAGTGCAGATATCTGGCAAAGAGGGTTTCAATTTTATAGTTTTCCAACACATCTATCACTCTGATTTACTCCCGTCTCATCTCTCTCTCAATCTCTCACTTTCCTCTGTTTCTTCTTTCTTCTTATCTATCTTACTCTATCTCTCCCTCTCTCTCTCTCTCACTACGAGATTCAGAAAGAACAACCTCCTGATAAATGCTCGTTTTCGTGAAGACATGCGTCTTGATAGAATGAGCTGGAGGAGATCGAAGAACGTGAGGAATGTCACGAGAATGATCCACCAGTACAGGAAGAGGAAGATCTTCTCGTTAAACATATTCAGAATCAGCACGCATCTGCAAGACACTTTTCTTTCTCTCTATTCTCTCCCCCCCTCTCTCTCTCTCTTTCTCTCTCTTTCTCTCTCTCTCTTCCTCTCTCTATCCAGTTTCTTGTTTTTCTTCCCTCTGTTCTCCAGTCTCTCTATCTCTCTAACTCTCACCATTACTCTATCACTCTGTCTCTTTCTGTCTCTCTATCTTTCTCTCAACAGTACTGAATGGAATATCGCTGCAGATTGCCAAGGGTCCGCACTTGGAAGTCGCACATCGCAATTCGTGGAAAGTTTCCTATGAAAAACATGACACTAAAAAGCAAAAATAAAGCCAATTGTAAGTAATAACTGATATAAAAGTTTCGAACTTACCACTGAGTTCCCAGTCAGTGCCTGTGACAATGTCGTGAAGAATAGAAGCACCCCAGAGATGGTCGGGTTGCGCCAGGAATCTCAACTCAGTGTTTTTTTTTCTCTCCTTGATCTCCACCTCTCTCTCTCTCTCTCTCTCTCTTAGTCTGTCTCTCTCTCTCTGTTTCTCTTTTACTTTAAAGTGAAATGTACTTGTTCATCATGACGAACTGAAGAACATTATTCACGCAGTACATCATCTTCGTCAGCAAGTAGAGGCTGAAATTCGTTGGAGTTTTCGTGATCTTTCATTCAGCATTCATTCAGCACAAAAAAGGCATTTGATATTTGCCAGACGCCGTAAATGACGATTTTCCATGCTGATATGTGCATACATATGTATGTACATACATAGCTCACTCCTTCACACAGTTCATCTTTCCCCATATCTCTGTTCTCTCTCCATCTCTCTCTCCATCTCTCTCTCTCCATCTCTCTCCCCATCTCTCTCTCTCGATCTCTCTCTCTCTCGATCTCTCTCTCTCCTTCTCTCTCTCCTTCTCTCTCTCCTTCTCTCTCCATCTCTCTCTCTCCATCTCTCTCTCTCCTTCTCTCCCTCTCTCTCCATCTCTCTCTCTCCTTCTCTCTCTCCATCTCTCTCCTTCCCCTCTCTCTCCATCTCGCTCTCTCATTTTCTCTCTATCTCTCTCTTCTCTCTCCTTCTCTCTCTCTCTCTCCTTCTCTCTCTCCTTCTTTCTCTCTCTCCTTCTCTCTCTCCTTCTCTCTCCATCTCTCTCTCCTTCTCTCCCTCTCTCTCTATCTCACTCTCCTTCTCTCTCTCCTTCTCTCTCTCTCCATCTCTCTCCTTCCCCTCTCTCTCCATCTCGCTCTCTCATTTTCTCTCTATCTCTCTCTTTCTCTCTCTCCTTCTCTCTCTCCTCTCTCTGTCTCCTTTACTTGCTGAGGTAGGTTCCATCCAGCTCGCCCATGCCTGCGTAGTGGGCCATCCTCCCGGCACCGCTTTTCCTGGCTCGTTGAAGTTTCACTCGCTCATCCAACTGGCTAGTGATCGACGCGATCATGCGCTCTTGTTTCTCATCCTCGAAATGAAAAGAGAGAGAGAGAGAAAGAGAAAGGGGGGGGGGAGAGAGAAGAGTGAGAAAAAGGAGAGAGAAAAGAGATATGTAAAAAACGAGGGGAGTGGGAAGTGAGAGAAAAAGTGGAAGCTGTGACCGAGAAAAAGGATAATCTGAAGTAAGAAAAAAAGCAAGAGATAAAATGGGAAAGAAAGAACATCTTCCTCGTCGGCCTTCATTGCAGAAAGCACTAGTCCTTCTACATTGATTCCAGAAGTCTTGCTGAGTTGGCCCCAGATCCGGGCTGGAAGATGGAAGAGACCGCCTCGAGGGCCATGATGAATGGCACCCACTGGTAGTAGATCAGCTGCGCGGCCACTCTGCAATGGCATATCGTAGAATCTCTTTCAGACCTCGAATTCGGAAAGATCCAAAGGAGTGTGCCAATCGATGAAAGGAAGATAACGGACCTTTCCTCCAACTTCGTCGGCACTTCATCCTCCGGCCGCACCCAGTACGTGTTGTAGACGAAGCAGTAGCTCTCTGCGTACTGCTCCCATGCCTTCGTGAACTAAGAAGAAGAAAATGCCTATTTATTTCTCTTCTTTCTCTGTCAGTACGGTTTCCTCTTTCCCTCTCTGTATCTGTCTCTCCTTATTTCCTCTTTCTCTCTCTCTCTCTCTCTCTCTCTCTCTCTCTCTTCCTCTCTCCTTCTCCACTCTACCTGAGCGGGCACCCAACATTGCAAAGGTGCTCCGACGTACTGTTTGGCCGTAATGGTGACAGCCAAGAATACAATGATAGCAGCCGAGTAGTAATAGTTCAGCCGGTCAGTGCCGACTTCATCGCATCTATTTCAGACGATACAAACAATTAGGAATCGAATGCAAATGGTAATCTCAAATGAATATCAATAAGATCTCAACCTCGGTTTGATGGAGTTGAACGCGTTGCCGAGAACATTCATCTAAAGACTTTGCAGCAACCAAAAAGACGACAAGTGAGATTTACCTTTCCCTTGCACTCTTGTGCTATCCACAGTTTGACCACTGTTCATCCAAGCTTATTCTTTCTCTTAATCTTCCTCTTTTTTCTCAAACAACTTCTCCTTCTCTCTCTCCCTCTCTCTCTCTCCCTCGCGCTCTCTCTCTTTCTTGCTCTTTTCATTATTTTCTATCCTCCTCTGTTCTCCGTTAATAGCCCCCTGTAATATCCGTTACTCATATGGTAAACAGATATCTTGCATCGGTCTACTTATCACCTCCGCACATTACAATCTGCTCCCTGCTCGTCATTTCTCTGACAATCTCTCGCCATGCCACTCTTTCTACTTAAATTTCAAAGCTCCGAGAACATTCTGCACTTTTAGGTTAAACAAAGATTGCCCCTTTTATTTTCAGGCAAAGCGATTTCAGATTTTCAATTCTGTCATTTCTGTCATTAGATTCCTTTATCGTGGAATGAATGGATGGGGTAAGGATTGATAAGATAGAGAATGGATTGGGAGGAGGGCGTCGCCTTCTGTCCATAGTCGATGTCGAGATCGAGAAGGAGAACAGTCGCCTCAATTCAGCGATGAGCGTCTCTTCTCTGAAACTGGATACAACAGAAGTAGAGAGAAACAGAGGGAGACAAACAACAGTCCTTGAATAATGTTGTAATGTAAAGATTTATTAGAGCTCTCATCTATCTCACTATTTGCCATATATTTTTTATCTGAATATTTTATCTTTGAGTTCATATTATCTAGGACGAAAGACTATCGTGCGCGGAGACTTCTCATAACACAGGATTTATGACGATGTATCTATGTACAATAAAAGAGGTAAATCCTAAGCCTAAAAACCAAAATAGCGTCAGCGCGCTGCGCGCGCTGCCGCCAAGCTGTGACAGAGATTGCAAAAAAGTTGACGATAAAGAAAGATAGACGAGATAAATAAGAAAGCGAGCTCATCTTATATTCAGCACTTGAGAATTTCGCATAGCTGGGACCACTATTTATGCGTCTGATACTTATTGAACTTTTTTTCTTCCAGTGCAGAACATTTATGCACAGGAAAGCGTTATTTTCCTCATTTTTCATTTCCAAGTCAATGTTCCTATAAATAATAAAAACGCATTTTGCTACCAATTATTTAAGTACATATGTATGTATGTATGCTAGTTCATTATCTCCACGCTAGAAGCATTAGCATGGGTTTTTGCCTTTCTATTGTTATTACCGTCGCTCGCGGTCTCCAATTTCTCTTTATTTCTCTTCTTTTCTCTTATTTGTGTTGCATTTATTCAAACATACAAGTTTGGTCAGTAGGGATATGGAAGTGATGATCTGTCAGTGCTAGAGGGACAGCATGTGTACTGGGAGAACATGGGAGAGAGAAGGAGGGTGAGGAGGGAGACGAGAGAGAGAGAGAGGGAGGGAGGGAGGAAGAGGGAGACGAATCAGAAGACGACAAAGCGACGGCGGCGACCGGCTGGAGCTTCGGGACCCTCCATTCTCTCCCCCTTCCACACGTGACGGCAACTCGGGCAGGTCGGCGCAGCCTGCAGAGAGAGGAGAGAGAGGAGAGAGAGGAGAGAGAGGAGAGAGAGAGAGATGGAGAGAGAGAGAGAGGAGAGAGATGGAAAAAGAGAGAAGAAAGAACGGAAACGAATGTATCGGAATCATGATTCCGGTACACTACCGTGTACCAGAAAAAAGTCATAAAAATATACCATGTCCCTCTGCCTGCGGCGCATCCAGTCGTCGATGCATCTAAATGAAAGAATTAGCAACATCTTTTATTTTACCGTATATCGGCTTTTAGACCTTTCCCGTTCAATCTCTTCGTATTCGTCGTCTCCTCTTTCCCCGTGTCTTCTCCCTCCCTCTCTCTCTATCTACTTTTTACTATACTCCAATCCTTCTCTATCCCCCTTAGTCCTCTCCTCCCCCTCCTTCTCAATCTCCCTTACAATTAGTCCTCTTCCCCCTCCTCTCTCTCTATCATTCTTGCCCCACTAACTGGATGCAACCGATGGTTGCTTTGCAGAAGGCGCACCTGCCCTGCTCGACAAAGTCCTCTCCAAGACACACCACATGCGACTGCAGGGTCGCTTCCTAAACCACGCATTTTTTTTTTACTTTTTTTTCTATTATTAAATTGATTTCCTTTTAAAATCCATGAGAATTTAAACAGATGCAATTGAAAGCAGAATCGTGCTCCCTACCAAGCACAATCTCCGCGAACTCGAGGTCCCAGCAAACTGCGAACCCTGAACGGGATGAACGCTTAGCAAACCTTCTGTCCCTTCTTTGATCTCCCTTCTTTCCCCAGTCTCTCCTCTTTTTCTCGATTTCCCTCTTCCATCATTTCTTCCTCCCTCCATTTCTCTCTCTCCTTCTCCCTCTCTCTCTCACATTTTCGCTTCAAACCTTCATTGAGATCGGCTTCGTTCTGCTCCGCGTTGTCTTCTCTGGAGAGTGTGCGGCGTGGCGGCGTGCCTGACTGCGGCGTGCTCAGCCGCGGCGTTCCTGGCAGCGGCGTGCCAACGCGCATCGTACGCAGGGGGGGCTGTATCGAGAATCAGCGTTTTTTATACCCATATCCATCTGTCTTACAATTAAACACAATACATACTATTGCCGCCCTCGAAGCCGAAGAATTCGAAGAAAAAAAACATTTTCGCCCGCTGGATGGAAGTACCACCAGAAATTGTCTCGTTTCCTCGAAAAGCCAATTCGAGTGTGGTGGAGCTACAGTACCCATCTGCGATTCTGGAGAGGTCGGCGACGCGCGCCCCTCTCATCCGATTCCGAGTCGCTGCTGTCAGAAACGTTGTCTCTTGGGGTCGCGATCGTCGCTTCATTCTGAAAACAATAAGAAGCATATGCAATCAAAGCATTGCTTTTTCAGATGGCATCATTATTAATGCTCAAAGGGTCCGTGTATGCACTACGCTGAATTCTGCGCCTTGGCTGAAAGTGCCCCGCGGAAGCAGCCAGGTTTGAACGTCTTCCCAGATATTTTTTTAATACTGGTCATTCTTTCTTTAATCGTCAAATCAGTCCAAAAAATCCGGAATGCACAGCTACTCAAATTTCTGAAAATATTAAGGACCTCTTCCTGTCTGGGGGTGGCCGAAGGACCTCCGTCTGAGCTGGGGGTGGCCGAAGGACCTCCATCTGAGCTGGGGGTGGCCGAAGGACCTCCGTCTGAGCTAGGGGTGGTCGAAGGACCTCCGTCTGAGTTGGGGGTGGTCGTAGGACCTCCGTCTGAGCTGAGGGTTGGCGATGGACCCCCGTCTACGCTTGTAGTGAAGTATGGACAAGGTCCTGAGATGCGCGGTGCCGGAAATCGAGGCCTGTCTCTGAATAGAAGAATCAGTAAGAATGCATTGACAAATATGTAGCATTAATAATTATTGTTGCTACAATTGAGAAAGCCTGCAGAAAGGTAGTAAGAGCATAATTATTAATTATGTATCTCAGCACTTGCCGAAACTGCTTCTGTTCCAGTCGCTTTTGCTTGCGCCGCTCAGCTCGTGCAATTTAAGTTGGGGTCCGATCTCAAAGAGAGAGAGAGCGATTCCTTCGAACAAAAGCAGTACTTTGACTTCAATATAGTTTCTTCTTTCGCAATACAATACCTAGAAAGAGTTCCCTAACATGAACAATATACGCTTTAGAGTGATTTTATACTTTAAAAGAGCAACGTGAGTACAAGGCCAATTTGCGCTGTAAATCGCTCCGAATTTTCCACTTCTGCATACTTCTTTCCATTGTGAAGTAGCCAAATCAAAAGATGTTGGCCGTTAATTCGTTCGAGGGCCAGATATTTGGGTATGGGATGTGGGTTCTTGGTCTCTCGAACCGATTCTTGCCCCTACTGGAGTCGTTTGAGTCTCCTGCCGTCGCCTCACGCGAGCCATGGCTCTGAAGTTGTCGTTGTCTAAAAGTACAAAAATGAACAATTAAAAATTTAAAAAATTGACGCAACAAATTCGCTGCAATTCACAATGGAGAACCACATTTAAGTCGGCAATATATAGTCTACAAAACATATGTTAAAGTTGTCCTTATTTTTTTTTTACTTTAATTCGAGCGGGGCCGGAGGCTATGTAAAAAGACGACATTTTTATTTCCGTTGGGCAAGAAAATATTAGTTTTGATCTCCCATTAAGCAGGGAAAAGCAGAAGGATCGAATTGATGTCTTCTTTTTCTGTTGAACTGATTGACCCCGCGTCCGCTGCCGTGAGAAGAGACAACGACGGAGAGCGGAGCGCTTCGTGAGATGAGAGAAGCAACCGTCCGAGGAGAGTGATGCCTGGCGAAGTGAGATGAAAATGCTCTCCCTGCGGCCTTTTATATCAGTCTGCCATGAAAAGTGATGTCACTCTTAAAACAATCACAATTACATACGTAACAAAATGGCGGAAGACGGAATGGGCGACAGTTATGCGTTGGGCAACTAGCCATAAATTCTCCAACAAATATGCACTCTCTATTTGTTCTACAGTACGGACCGCTGTTTTCTACATTTGTAGAATGCAAGGCCCACACTGCTCAGATTAAGGTTGGATGTATGAAAAGATACGAGTCTTTCGGTCAGTCACATTTTAATCAAGAAAAGAAAGGTGTCTTGCTCAACATTTAAACAAGTCAATCTTTACTGTTATACTAAGGTTTCCATGAAAAGTCAAAACAGGAACTTGAAATTTAGTTTATCTACAAACAGGGCGATTGATGGAGATAGAAGAAGCGAAAAAGAGAAGAGGGAGAGGGAAGCAGAGGAAAGAGCGTGTAGAGAGGAGAGAGCAGAGAGAGGCAGAGACTAGTCAGCGAGGATGAATCGACGTCCGTTGATGACGACGGAGTGGGGGCGGCCATCCCTGGCATCCATGTCCAGTCGGACTCGCGCGACCTTCTCCGCGTCCTCTCCCAGCTTCACGCACACCTGCCAAAGGAATTACAGCGAATTCTTTTTAAATATAAATATTAATAGAAGAAATGTCGGATTGAAGAAGAGATCTGAAGGGAGACCTCAGTGAAGCAGATGCTTCCCGGCTGCTTTTCCTTTTTCTCCGACCCGCAAGGCTTCTCCTTCGACGATTTACGCTTCCTCGAAGAGCGACGCTTCTTCTGCTCAGAACCAGAGGATCTGCAATGACTTCTGTTATGAATCATTTGTGTTAGCACGGTATCATTTTGTTCTCAAATTCTCCTACTTCTGCTCCTTTCCACCGTAACTAACAGGATAATATCTTTGCTGGATCCGCTCTCGCTCGGGAGACTCATGCGATTCTTGCTGAGGCGACGCTCCAACTTCGCGTTCAGCGCTTCGCGTCGACAGCGAGACTCGGGATCTCAAAGGAGAGGAAATAATCTTGGTTTAATTCGAAGAAGAAGCCGAACCGGATCCAATGGTCGGGTTGCAGTTGTCGATCTCAGAGGTGATGATGTCCTTGCTGTTCTCGCGGACCACTGCAGAGAGGAATCATTTCATTTTCTCTTCCCGATTTCGGCTGCCGACTGCAGTCCGAAGACAAAGAGAGAGAGAGAGAAGAGAGAGAGAGAGAGAAAGAGAGAGAGAGAGAGAGAGAGAGAGAGAGAAGAGAGAGAGAGAGAGAGAAAGAGAGAGAGAGAGAAGAAGAGAGAGAGAGAGAGAGAAGAGAGAGAGAGAAGAGAGAGAGAGAAGAGAGAGAGAGATAGAGAGAGAGATAGAGAGAAAGAGAGAGAGAAAGAGAGAGAGAGAGAGAGAGAGAGAGAGAGACCCTTCGTCTGCCACTGCTCGACCTTGTCCTCTTCCTCCTCCAATTGTCGTCGCTTTTCGTTTTCAAGGTCGCACTCCGTCTTGGCCAGTCGAATGAAAGTCTTCTTTGACATCTGAATTTACACGAATTTGCTTACATCTCGCCATGTTTTTCTTTGAGGAAAAACTATATATTAATCTGATTCCATTACAATCCCACCTTGCGGCAGAGACGACTGACGTGCAAGAAAGTCGCCGCTGAAGACATCTCCTGCAGGTTTTATTTATTAATTAAATTAGCTGAAACTAGATTTCTTTACCCTTAGTAATTTATAACCGGAAAATGGTAATCAAACGCCAACCTTTTCCATTTGATTCGCTTTCTCTGCTATTTCGTGAACAATCTAAAATATATTGAGAAGATTAACAACTCTGAAAAAATATCGGGAAATTAAAACAGGGATAACAGATGATTCAGGCAAGAGCAGCACGAGAACCAACCGTCTGCCGATGGGAATCTGAGACGATATGAGCTACAATAGGTCATTCTCCACAAATCAACGCTCTCGGGCATGACACTTACGTGATAACTTAAAAAAAAACAATTCTTGTCGAAAAAGTGCAGATAAATAAATGGCACTCTCCTTTTTCATATATAAATATACATAGTTTATTTGACAGTATCATAAAAAAAAATGGCAAAACTATAAAAGTATAATAATGGTGAAAGAAGGCATGTATCATCAGAAATCAAAACTGTCGAGAGAAACTGAGAGAGAAAGAGAGAGAGAGAGAGAGAGAGAGAGAGAGAGAGAGCGAGAGAGAGAGAGAGAGAGAGAGACAGAGAAAGAGAAAGATACTATTTGATATTTATATGGTCGTCTAACTCCCACATAACCACGATTACCCTTCCGAATGTGTACCTTACACCACACACAATAGTAAAACTTTATCGACATAGGAACTCCAACTGGGTCGAGAATAGAATGTCGAAAGTAGGCCTTTTAGATGCTGATGAGGGAATTGTGCACCTCAGTGCACCCAGAAGTCACTGCCCTTGGTAGCAGGTTCTGTAAGAGCCTCAATAACCTTCGGCTAGTAAAGAGTAATCAGCAGTAGCAGGACGATTGACATCCCTGCGGAAATTCAACTTCTCTATCTCTGTCTCCCTGTCTCGTATACGCCTTCTTCCGCACTTCTGAAGTGGATAATTCCCATTGTGGATACGGTGTCCCAGCTAGTACGAAGCCGTATTTCGCTCTAATTTACAATCCTAACCAGGACTCTGGAATGATTCCTAAACCTTGTGCTTACTCTGCAGTTCTTATGTAACTTAGCAATTCGTACAGGGGAATGTACTTCACGAAATTACCATGTAAACCTTTCTATGTGTATCCTCGACGTCTCACCCTCCCATGTATCTACGGGCTCAACAACATATGCAAAACTTTATGCAGTGCTCTCAGCACTTAAATACCACGATTACGGCCCTAAGGAGGGCCGTTTGGTTCTGATAGACTTTTTTCTCGTCTCCGGAGGCCTTCCTAAGGACTCGGAACTGCGAGATGATGACAAAGGAGAGCCGCTTGCTCAGATCCCTGCTGAAGCCGTTGTCAGCCCGCCCAGAGAAATGTAGACATGCGTGCCCGAGTCCCGACCACCAAGAGAAGTACACGTTCTTCTTTCCCTGCAACCAACTTAACATGAAAACTAAGCATTCATTCTGCCACTTAATAAAATACGAATGTATTAAAGAGGACCGTTGCGCTCTGGCAACCGGTACACAGACCGAGAAGCAGATTAATCCTAGTATCCGGAATACTTTCAGACAGAATACCGGGGTATCCAAAGATTCAGACCTGTGTATGCTGACACCGGGGATGAGCTTGCTTGGCTATTCGTCCCAGGTCCAGAAAAGGCCAGGCCACTAGCACACTGCAAACAATATTACTAAGAACCGAGGCAGTTAGATCACAGGTAGAACGTCTACCATACTCCTATGAGGCGTAACTGTAATCTGCCAGTTAATATTCAGTATACTTAGTCCAATGTTCTGTCCAAAGGTGACCATATACTCAGTGCCAAAAAGATGTCCGCTACAACAATACCCGTGGTAAGTTACCTAGCCCCACTGCTGATTTCCGTTTGCGGAATCAAACCACTTACCCATCCAGAGGAGAGCTCTGCCAACCGGGTGGCGCTTGTCCACTCGCTGCGAGTTGCCCTTGGATACGGTGAAGACCGCCTGCAAGAACGTTACTTGAAAAAGGCAAAATAAGTCAAATGTAGACTTGTAACATAAACATATGAGCAGAAATTGGAATCTGCCAGGTAATTTTCAGACTATTTAGTCAACTTGTTGTTACAATAATAACCCAAAATTCTCTCAGAAGCGTGCTCGTCTACTCTTAGCCGAAGAAAGACCGATATGACCTTCAAGTCTTACAAAATACCCGCCTAAACCGATAATTGCATGATGCAACAATTGATTTTTGGTTTGAGGAAACCCATCTGGCGGGGGCAAGTGGGAATGCCCGAATAAGGAATCCTCCCACCTATCTGCGGAGGTGACCTTGAATTATTTTCTGAGGCAATAATCTAGCATCTGAATACTAGGGATTCCCGAGTGAGGAATCCTCACCCATCTGAGGATGGGGTGCTATTAGGTCAATCTGTTGACGGTAAATCTCTCCACTGGAAGGAGAAAATATTACTTCCCGACTGAGGAATCCCACTCTCCATCGGTGGAAGGGTGTCAATGGGGATTCCAGGCGGAGGAATCCCTTTCCCCAAGGGGGGAAGGTGTCATTGGGGATTCCCGGCTGAGGAATCCCCTCCCCCAAGTCTCAACCGAGCGCAGTGAAGGGTAACCCAAGTCTCCTCTGAGAGCAGTGGGTACAGACAAACAGAAACAGCAAGCGAATATAACTACTACCTCGACAGGTAGAACTCGAAAAACAAACCTTGCCCATCGCTCTCAGCATAGGAAGCCTCCATCCCAAGCATCGAAAAATCGCACGGCTCCGTCCAGCACTAGCAAGGCTCCGAATGCATCGGGCCGCTGCTAAATCAGCCGCCCAGCATGACGCCTTTAGCCAGTCGCATACCCCTTGATCGCACGAAAACGCAAACGAAACTGCAATTAAGGTAAAAACAAATAACCCTTAAACGAGAAGGATTGATAAAGTGGAAAACCAATTAAACTGGAACCGCCTTACGCGGATGAAGCCACAAAAGTAAAATAAGCTTAAAACGAAACATTAAACATACCACACTCTTCACGACTCAATCGTAGAATTAAGCGTCTCCCCAAAAGAGACGCCCTTATACGAGACACCTACCGTATACAATACACCTCTTCAAGAGCTTTCCCTATTCAAAAAACTGGCAACATGCCAACATGGTGCCGGCCCACCTCCGGAATGGTAATCAACAATTATTTTTTATGTGAATATTTTATCTTTGAGCTCATATTATCTAGTTACGGTGTTGCATGAAAGGGAATGGCAATCAGTTCTCTCCCCCAAACAGGCCATTCTGTGTTCACGATATACAGACAACTTCCATGTACTCACATGCGAATTCGTTGCGAAATGCGAAAAAAAAATTCGTCTTCTGTTTTCTTCCCCTCGCGATAAATAAAACTGTTTCTGTTAGAGATGGAAAATCTTTATTAATACATTACAATATGAAATATACTTGAGGTCCAATACAGTGCCTGGAAAACGAGAGAGAACGGCGGGCAAAAGCAGATGAGCGATTGTTGCAAGAGATTACACAAGAAATCCAGAATCGGATTTAACAATCAAAATGACAGATACATAGAAGGAAATCGATAAATCTCTTGCGAATAAAACTTAAAAATTGGCCATTTCAGACCGGTTCGAACGAAGAAGAAAAAGCCTCATTTGTATGAATAACTCGCATTAAAGGAGGCTTAAACTCGGAAACTCCTAGCACGAAATGGCCGATCTTATAGTACGATACATTTTGGCAACGTGATTCTGGCAATTTGCCAAGATCCTTGCTTCGAAACCTTTTCTCGTAAATTCAAATTGGCGGTTTGCGTCCGTTTGGTGAATCATGAATATTCCGGTATATATTTTACGGCCGAACCACGAAATTTCACGTTTTTCGGTCATGATATTCTCGTCAATCCTATTTGGCCGTAATTTGGTCATGGGACTAATGTTAAATTTAAAGTTCTGTATAATCACTAATATTTCCCTCATGATCAGGCGACTCTATTCAGATGCAAATTACTCCTCTAACTTTTAGTTTAGTAAATTGAATGTTTGCTGATGTTTTCGCAAGCTCAATCCGGACATATTCACAGAATCATCCTTATAGCAAAAAAATTAAATTGAGTTTTCGCCTCCTTAAATGAGAGACAGCATACATTATAAGACACGCTAGAGAAACAGAGAAGGAAAAGAAAGGACCGCGGGACGGGTATGGTAACGGGATTGCTCTCTGAAAGGCATCTTTAATCAATTTATATAACTTGTATTCAGCTGCCACTAGAACACACTCCACACACGGGAATAGCCACCCGTTCGGCTTCGGACTTCAGACGGACTTAACATAAGTTTGCAAAGAATAAGACTTCGAAAGTAAGACTTCAGAGGTGACGAAAGCGCTTTTCTGAGCTTTTTCTTGTGGCGGGACACACGACAAGCGGTGAACGGTTAGTTACAATCTATAGGCTGTCTTTTTGTTAGTTATAAAATCTTTTTCAAAAAAGGTCATTATAGCGATTAAATATACCGGATGCGATGTAATGTACATTTCATGCTACAAGGCTGGAAAACCCCCTTTGACCCTCAACTGTCTATGATTAACAATAAGCGTACGAGTAACAAAGACTATTCGTGCAACGAGACTAGAAAGGTGAAGTGAAATCTAAGAAAAGCGGCCTCGGCTCACGATCCCGCCGGATGGCATGAAGGAGGAAAGAGAGAGGCGCAGACCCCCGTGGACAGACTGCCAAGGCCGGATGAGGCGAGGGGTGCGTGGGGTTGCCGGAGGGGAGACATGTTCGAGGGAATCTGGAATTAGGTTATGGTTACAGCTTTTACTATTTAATTTTACAAAAAAAACCGATACTTTAGGAACGATCATTTCCAGTTAACTCCGTATTGTCTGACTTTCTCTCAATGAATCATATTCTCAATGATCAAAGCCACGCATCTTGCATTAAATATGTAAGCTTTCGGGGCATCAGATTTCTTATGCAAATGCTTCATCATAATTCGTATCGCTTCTTGGAATTTAGCATGCGTGACGGAAATGAGAGCAAGCTTCGTCTAGGACACGACAGGGATTCCCTACGACATATCGCTCTTTCTCTCTAATCTTTCCCTTGCTATTTCTCACTCTCTCTCTCTTTCCCTCTGCCTGTTTGTCTCTCTTTCTCTCTCTCTCGGCCAAACATCCCTCTGCCGACCTCAGCCCTTCTGAGAACTCCTCCATCTCCGGCGCCACTCGCTCCATGGATGGCGGCGGCCCCATGCAGTCCAACGGCAGCGATGGCGCGCCATGGAAGCACCGAGCGAGTCTCCCCCACCAGGAAGGGATGGTGCAGATGGGCGACCTCCTGACGGATATAACACCTTCATCTCTCTCTCTCTTCTCTTTCTCTCTCTCACTCTCCTCTTTTTCTCTCTCTCTCTCTCTCTAGCTCTCTTTCTCTATCTCTCCGACAACCTTGATAGCCTCAGGAGTCCTTCCTCCGGATGGGAAGAAGGTGGACGGTCGCAGACCCTTGCGTGCACGGAACGCCGCGTAGTCGCGTTCTAACTGAAAGAAGCAGCCATCTCTGCCAAGCTCAGACAATTACTTATTAACACTACCATTTAACACACACAAAATACTTCTTCACTCCTAAACAAATATATTTTTTTCATCTCGTCTCACAGTTAGGGGAACGTAACTCTTTAGGGTCCATGCTATTACGCTAGTTAATCTACCCACTCAACAAAATATTGTATTATTTTTTCACGCTAATATGATGTTTTTCTTTCTTAGTAAACTGTCTGCTGATATTTCCGCAAATTAAAAAGAAAAAGTAGACGCAAGTCTCTGACACAAACATTGACTTTGCTTTAATCGCGTTATCGCAACTTTTTCCGATTCGCTTCTTGCTTGCCTTTGACATTAGCGAGTGGCTAATCGAGTCTCGCCACGACTGTTTCTCTTCTCTCGCAGGAGAAAGAGAAGAAAGTGAAAGGAAGCCACTACGCCAATCATACAAAACACAATCATGACAGTCATTCGACAAAACACATCACTGGCATGGCGAATCGCCCCATGTTAGTAGACTTTTTTTTACATTACATTTGTCAATAAAAAAACCAAAATTATGAACATTTAAAGATGAGAAAGAACCCATGAACTGATAAATTTAGATATAGTAAATGGCCCATTTGATTCGCCACTCACTCCACACACTCACATAGCATGCACGTGCTGGGAAGGTGGAGGAGAGAGAAGGAGGCGGCGGATCTCCGGCAGGAGAAAGCGGGCGGGGACGGGGAAGGGGAGGACGGACGGAGGGGCGCACCTGACGACGGACGAGAGACAGACGACGGATTGAAGCACGCAGGTCACGAGTGCCAGGAATGCCCGGCTCGCCGAGAGAGGGGGCCTCGTAGTCGGAGAGGGAGTGAGACGAAGAGGAACGGGAGCGAGGAGTCGACGAAGGAGCCGGAGACGGGTCCGGCGGAGCAGGCAGCGACAGCTGCGACGGAGGCTCTGGCTGCACTTCCTTCACGGTTTCAAAAGGGGTCGGAAGGGCCGGCGGAGTCGGAGTCTTCCTGGACGTCTCTTCCACAGGGGCTGCTTCAGTCACTGAGCGGAGCTCGTCAAAGAGCGACACGCAAGGAGTCGGCTCCTCCGGCTCGATGGCATGGCAGACCGTCTCGGTCAGCGAGAGCAGCAAAGGCTTCTGCTCCACCTGCGGCGTCATGTCAGTGGCAGTCGAAATGGGCTCAGCCTGCCGCGACGCGACCGCGTCACGTCGTGCCCGCGCCGATCGCGGCGTCCAGCCAACGCCCGAGTCGGAGTTCTCCAGCTCGGAGGCCAGCGAGTCGTAGAGCGAGTCCATGGAGGGTGACCGGTACGGTGATGGCTTCTGCCGATACGCCCGCAGCTCCTCTTCCGCGTCGTCGAACATGCTCTTCACCTGGAACCAAAATATCCGTTTATTCGTTCAAAAAAGATTGCCCTTTAAGAAGGCTACTTCACTAAATGAATCCCTAACTCCTATGAGATCGCCACCTTGAGACAAAGAAAATGAGGCAGACACAATTAATATGGCCGAAAGCAGGAGAACGATAAGACAGCTAATTAAATTAGGGAGAATTGGATATCGTGCTATGCCTCCCCCCCCCCTCCTTTGATCCTGTGAAGTTCCTGATTGTGAGACATAAATAACCCCTATGACCCCTGCTCATTGGCAACCAACAGTGATACATCCTCAATCTTCTTCCTCCTTTCTCTCTCTCCCATTCACGAAGTTCCGCTTACTATATTTTTCTCTCTCTTCTCTCTCTCTCTCTCTTTTCTCTCTTTCTCTTCTCTCTCTCTCTCTCTTTTCTGCAACACATTTATATGCGTACACGGCCGACATCCACTCAAGTGGAGTTGAATGGCCAGAAACGGGTGGTCGAGGGTTTACAGGCGTCTCCTCTACCAGTATGCAATACAACAACACAACAATGCTGATCAGATGAACCAGAGATGTTTGGAGAGAGGGAGAGATTGAGAGGGGGATGTAAAGAAAGAGAGAAAGGCCAGTGATACAGAGAAAGGTAGGCATATGTAGAGAGAGAGAGAGAGAGTCATCCGAAATCTGGAAGCTCGAGTGGGTTGATTAAACAGCCCTGTACGCAGCAGTAACCAAGATATCATGGGTAACCCATTTGGCAATGAAGGAAGAGAGGCTATCGCAAATGCAATAACAGCCAGCCACGATGTAAGTGGATGTACGGGATAGCCGTGGGAGCAGAGAGAGAGAGAGAGAGAGAGAGAGAAGAGAGAAAAGAGAGAGAAAGAGAGAAGAGAGAGAGAAAGGGAGAGAGAGAGCGACCAGAATGAGAGAGGAGAAATGTTAAGGGATTCAGAGAAAAAGGCAAAGGTAAACTCGTACCATGTGAGTGTTTCGCGAGAAGTGCGAAAGGTTTCCGGCTTCGAGGGCGACTTGTTTGTTTGCGAAAATACAAGTTGAGGGAAGGTGAGGGAGAAGAGGACCGAGTCAGTTAAGCGATATTAGGGAGGGAGGGACAGGGAATAGACCAGCAGAACCCACTTCATGGTCATGACAGCAATGGTCAGTGGAATATCAGAGGTCCTAATCAACAAGAAGGCAACAAGATAATTCATCTCTCGCTATCTATCTGTATATATATATATATATATATATCTCTCCTCTCTCTCTTACTCTCTACATCGCTTCTCTCCTTCTGCCAGCATTGTTCACTTAACCACTGCTACTTATTTGTCTTCAAACCAAAACTTGTCCACGAGTTTGAACCGGACTATCTAGTATCATCTTGACAAACATTTTTGCTTACAATTAGTCGTTAAGAGAATGCGGCAATAGAAGGTCTTTTGGGCCCGATTACCTTTGAATGTACATTAGGTATAACATGTTTTGAACTTGTTTCTGATCCATGATTGAACAATAGTTTTGGGGGGGGTGTAAAGTTAGACAAATTTAGAAGGCAAATTATTCAGCAGGATAATTTGTGAGATTGTATAAGATAAAGAAAGATCTGTCTCTGACCTCAGTGTAGAGATCCTGCATGGCGAGCATCTGCTGCGCGAGTTCTTTCGTGCCTCGCGACGGCCTCGTCCAGCTGCTCGATCAGGGATTCATTCGCTTCCGCAACTCAAACAGCATATTCGATCCTTACTTATCTCCTTCTTCAACACACGCTTTAATCCCACTTCAAAATGTATTTTATTCCTCCTAAATATTTTTCTCCCGACCCTTGCATGCAAACAACAAATCCACTTTGATGTTCGGTGTTGCTCTTAGAAACAATGTTTGTTGATAGGCATTCTGATACTCCTCCATGCCCCCCCTTATTCCTCTCTCCTCTCTCTCTCTCTCTTCTCTCTCTCTCTCTATTCCTCTCTGTCTCTCTCTTTCTATCTCTTTCTATCTCTCAAGCTGCTCCTCTCTTTTAAAGGAGGCTTAAACTCGGAAACTCCTAGCACGAAATGGCCGATCTTATAGTACGATACATTTTGGCAGCGTGATCCTGGCAATTTGCCAAGATCCTTGCTTCGAAACCTTTTCTCGTAAATTCAAACGGTTTGCGTGCGTTTGGTGGATCATGAATATTCCGGTATATATTTTACGGCCGAACGACGAAATTTCACGATTCCGGTATATACTTTACGGCCGAACCACGAAATTTCACGTTTTTTCGGTCATGATATTCTCGTCAATCCTATTTGGCCGTAATTTGGTCAGGGGACTAATGTTAAATTTAAAGTTCTGTATAATCACTAATATTTCCCTCATGATCAGGCGACTCTTTTCAGATGCAAATTACTCCTCTAACTTTTAGTTTAGTAAATTAATTTTTGCTGATGCTTTCGCAAGCTCAATCCGGACATATTCACAGAATCATCCTTATAGCAAAAATTGAGTTTTGCCTCCTTTAAAACAGCCTTTCCACTCTGCCATCACTTCGCATGACACTCATCAGTCATGCAGAAAATAAGAGTTGCCAGAGGCAGGGAGACAGCTGCCAGAATATCTTTTCTTCCCCCTTATCTTCGCTCTGCTAAGGTGCGAAATGGCAGAGTTAGGCTCTAACTAGATTTTCGCTATATTCCTCGCCTTCTGCCTCTCTCCCTCGCATTCTCTTCATCTCTACTTCTCTCCACCCCATTTCCTTCTTTCATCACCTGCCCGCAAAGAAGGTTAACGACAAGGCGTTCGACCGGCTTCTGCCCGGAAGAGCTTTTGCAGGGCGAAGAAAAAGAGGGAGAGAGTGATATGAGTAGACAGGTGAGGGCCTGATGTCACTGGAAAAAGAGAGAAGAGAGAGTGCAAGAGAGAGAGAGAAGGAGAGAGAGGGAGAGAGACTGACAATGAGTGAGAAGAAGAAGAGGGAGAAGACAGAGAGAATATGGAACAGCTGCCAATACCCGGTAGCATCAAGTAAAGCAGGTAAGGATATCATCTCGTATTTCACTCTTCCTGAATGAAGTGTCGAGTAACTTCACTCCCCCTTGAACGTCATGCTCTCCCGATCTCAGTCTCAGTGAACCATCACTGATCTGGGCAAGTCCCCACTTTGCACGTCGTCAACCACTCAGCACGTCTCCCAGCCCGTATATGCATAATTCTTTCGTGCTCATCTACTCTTATCTCAAGTAGTTATGTACTTGAGAGAACAAAGGATCACAGAATAAAAGGGTGTGAATATGCATTCAAAGCCAGACC
>CALZFC010000360.1:0-2500 GCA_945643635.1 Allodiplogaster sudhausi
GAGAAGACAGAGAGAGTGCGTTCTCGCTCTCTGTTAGTACAGCGGCAGAGGGAAGGGATGTCCACAGTCATCCATTGATTACTGACAACGCGAACACATTCCCTCTTCACAGAAATAATTTCAACATACAATTCAGATACACAAATTGAACACAACCATAAATTCCAGAATAAGCTTCATAAAAGACTTCCCAGCAATTATTTTATAAATGCGAAAAACAGCGAACGGCTGGTTCGAGTAGAGCCAACATCTACAAGGATTTCTAATTGCCCGTCCTCCCTACCTCCTCAATATTCATATGAATAAACCTGACTAATGAAGCAAGATAAGAACCTCGATGGTAGAAGGGACAGGCGCAGTGCTCGACGAGCTCTCGCCGCCGCTCTCCATACTCAACTCCACTCACCGCTGCGCTGCTTTTCTTCTCTTGCAGCGGTCCTCAGGAAGGATAGCAATTTCAATTTTGCATTTCAATACAATACAATGAAGTACGGGATATGTGGGCTCCAAAAGTGAGTAACTACAGAGAAAATCGAAGAATGGAACAAATATCGAGCTCAAAAAATCACAAAAACCCTCCCCAATGAACGGGGGGGATGGGGGGGGGGCGGTTGCGAAACTGACCCCTGGATAAAGGTTTTTAAAACACGTTTTCGCGCGTTTTGAACGAGCAAGGGAATCAAATGCGCAGCTCCTCAAAGGCGTATCCATCTAGGACTCTTCTGATTTTAAAATAATCGACACCAAAGTACACCGAAATTACTCCTCCTCTCATTTATTTTGTGGGTTTTTCCTCAGAAATGCTGCGATGAAGTTTACTTTTTTATCTTTTCCAGGACAGAATGAACGATGGGGAGGACATCATCGAGGCGGAGAACGATAACGATCCCAAGAAGGACAAGCACAACTGGGGAGCCGCCGACCTCGAAAAGGTTTGTAAACATGTCTTCAGTTTTTAACATTTTGTTCTCAAAGAACGAGTTCCAAAGTAATTTTTCGTAATTTCTGGCTTAGGTGAACGCCTTTGTGGATGACAAGGATGATGCAAAGGGCATGACAAGTGACAATCTCGGCAAGTTGATAGGCGGCGCCCCCACACAGTTCGTACTTCTTCATTTATTTTAAACACATCAAGGCATTCCATGCATTTCTTTCTTGATATGCTCGTTCCGACTTTACATTTTCCTTTTGTGTGTGGGACATGACTGAGGAAATTATCCGTTTATGTCTGGGATGATTCATTCACATCATTATCTCATGGCTTCCTTCAGGAAGCTCGAGTCGTCAACGTCAGGAAAGAGGACATCCAACTGCTTGTTAACGAACTCGAGCTCCCGCAGGTTGGTGTTTTATATCATTTATTATATTCATTTGTTTTATATGCTACTCATTCAACAAGTTTTATTAACATTTGATTATGGTTCTGTTTAAATAGTGATGTTTAATTTAAACGAATAATCGTGAAACGATGACGACTATTTTGAGATATCATTTTATTGAGGTTTCTTCCTGTTTAGGTGCGAGTTCAACAGCTTCTAGTGGAGCACAACGGAGATGTCCGAGCGGCAATCATGTCTTTCATGGGTGCATGATCATTTTTTTTCTAGTTTTTTTTCCTCAAGTCAAATGACCTGTTTTACTGTTATTGTTATCCTTTTACAATGCCGCAGAGTATAATTGCAAATTTCAAGTAACATTCGTTTATGGCACATGATAAACGAAATAATACTCAAATATCTATTGTTATAACAATTCATTCAACAATTCATAACAAAGTCGGGGTTTCTGTATTAAGTGTCTTACGCTCGATGTTGTCAAATGAACCGGTAACTTTTCCAAGAAGCTAGAATCAACGTGACCCCACTCGGACGTGGTTGAGTGTTGCGGCTGAGTGAAAGTCGAGTGGAGTAGATCGGATGATGGAAGCTGGAGAAGGAGTTGACGTGGACTTGTCGTCCTCATCCTCCTCGCGAGTTAGTCTACGAAGATACGGATGCTGCACAATGATCTCCTTCGAGTTTCTGGGCAAAAAACTAATTGTTTTTACTTTAATATCCTCACATGTAAAACAATTATTTATCTAAAAATAGTTGTAGTTACCCGCTGTTTCATTTTGCATTCTTTCTTTTAATTTATTCAGCAGAAGGAGTCCCTGTATTCAATTGAATTTGAATGTCATAACAATGGAATAAAGTTGAACTGCCCGACCGATAGGTCTGCCACAGCTGGCCGATTGCCTTCGTGGTGACAATGTCCGTAGAATGTGTTCCGATCATTCGAAGAATGAGGAACAAGTCAGGGTTGATATAACCACTCACGAAGTCCTCCATCAGAGCCATCTCTTCTGGACGACAGTGCAGATATCTGGCAAAGAGGGTTTCAATTTTATAGTTTTTCCAACACATCTATCACTCTGATTTACTCCCGTCTCATCTCTCTCTCAATCTCTCACTTTCCTCTGTTTCTTCTTTCTTCTTATCTATCTTACTCTATCTCTCCC
>CALZFC010000360.1:5000-10000 GCA_945643635.1 Allodiplogaster sudhausi
TCTATTTCAGACGATACAAACAATTAGGAATCGAATGCAAATGGTAATCTCAAATGAATATCAATAAGATCTCAACCTCGGTTTGATGGAGTTGAACGCGTTGCCGAGAACATTCATCTAAAGACTTTGCAGCAACCAAAAAGACGACAAGTGAGATTTACCTTTCCCTTGCACTCTTGTGCTATCCACAGTTTGACCACTGTTCATCCAAGCTTATTCTTTCTCTTAATCTTCCTCTTTTTTCTCAAACAACTTCTCCTTCTCTCTCTCCCTCTCTCTCTCTCCCTCGCGCTCTCTCTCTTTCTTGCTCTTTTCATTATTTTCTATCCTCCTCTGTTCTCCGTTAATAGCCCCCTGTAATATCCGTTACTCATATGGTAAACAGATATCTTGCATCGGTCTACTTATCACCTCCGCACATTACAATCTGCTCCCTGCTCGTCATTTCTCTGACAATCTCTCGCCATGCCACTCTTTCTACTTAAATTTCAAAGCTCCGAGAACATTCTGCACTTTTAGGTTAAACAAAGATTGCCCCTTTTATTTTCAGGCAAAGCGATTTCAGATTTTCAATTCTGTCATTTCTGTCATTAGATTCCTTTATCGTGGAATGAATGGATGGGGTAAGGATTGATAAGATAGAGAATGGATTGGGAGGAGGGCGTCGCCTTCTGTCCATAGTCGATGTCGAGATCGAGAAGGAGAACAGTCGCCTCAATTCAGCGATGAGCGTCTCTTCTCTGAAACTGGATACAACAGAAGTAGAGAGAAACAGAGGGAGACAAACAACAGTCCTTGAATAATGTTGTAATGTAAAGATTTATTAGAGCTCTCATCTATCTCACTATTTGCCATATATTTTTTATCTGAATATTTTATCTTTGAGTTCATATTATCTAGGACGAAAGACTATCGTGCGCGGAGACTTCTCATAACACAGGATTTATGACGATGTATCTATGTACAATAAAAGAGGTAAATCCTAAGCCTAAAAACCAAAATAGCGTCAGCGCGCTGCGCGCGCTGCCGCCAAGCTGTGACAGAGATTGCAAAAAAGTTGACGATAAAGAAAGATAGACGAGATAAATAAGAAAGCGAGCTCATCTTATATTCAGCACTTGAGAATTTCGCATAGCTGGGACCACTATTTATGCGTCTGATACTTATTGAACTTTTTTTCTTCCAGTGCAGAACATTTATGCACAGGAAAGCGTTATTTTCCTCATTTTTCATTTCAAGTCAATGTTCCTATAAATAAAAAAAACGCATTTTGCTACCAATTATTTAAGTACATATGTATGTATGTATGCTAGTTCATTATCTCCACGCTAGAAGCATTAGCATGGGTTTTTGCCTTTCTATTGTTATTACCGTCGCTCGCGGTCTCCAATTTCTCTTTATTTCTCTTCTTTTCTCTTATTTGTGTTGCATTTATTCAAACATACAAGTTTGGTCAGTAGGGATATGGAAGTGATGATCTGTCAGTGCTAGAGGGACAGCATGTGTACTGGGAGAACATGGAGAGAGAAGGGGTGAGGAGGGAGACGAGAGAGAGAGAGAGGGAGGGAGGGAGGAAGAGGGAGACGAATCAGAAGACGACAAAGCGACGGCGGCGACCGGCTGGAGCTTCGGGACCCTCCATTCTCTCCCCCTTCCACACGTGACGGCAACTCGGGCAGGTCGGCGCAGCCTGCAGAGAGAGGAGAGAGAGGAGAGAGAGGAGAGAGAGGAGAGAGAGAGATGGAGAGAGAGAGAGGAGAGAGATGGAAAAAGAGAGAAGAAAGAACGGAAACGAATGTATCGGAATCATGATTCCGGTACACTACCGTGTACCAGAAAAAAGTCATAAAAATATACCATGTCCCTCTGCCTGCGGCGCATCCAGTCGTCGATGCATCTAAATGAAAGAATTAGCAACATCTTTTATTTTACCGTATATCGGCTTTTAGACCTTTCCCGTTCAATCTCTTCGTATTCGTCGTCTCCTCTTTCCCCGTGTCTTCTCCCTCCCTCTCTCTCTATCTACTTTTTACTATACTCCAATCCTTCTCTATCCCCCTTAGTCCTCTCCTCCCCCTCCTTCTCAATCTCCCTTACAATTAGTCCTCTTCCCCCTCCTCTCTCTCTATCATTCTTGCCCCACTAACTGGATGCAACCGATGGTTGCTTTGCAGAAGGCGCACCTGCCCTGCTCGACAAAGTCCTCTCCAAGACACCCCACATGCGACTGCAGGGTCGCTTCCTAAACCACGCATTTTTTTTTTACTTTTTTTTCTATTATTAAATTGATTTCCTTTTAAAATCCATGAGAATTTAAACAGATGCAATTGAAAGCAGAATCGTGCTCCCTACCAAGCACAATCTCCGCGAACTCGAGGTCCCAGCAAACTGCGAACCCTGAACGGGATGAACGCTTAGCAAACCTTCTGTCCCTTCTTTGATCTCCCTTCTTTCCCCAGTCTCTCCTCTTTTTCTCGATTTCCCTCTTCCATCATTTCTTCCTCCCTCCATTTCTCTCTCTCCTTCTCCCTCTCTCTCTCACATTTTCGCTTCAAACCTTCATTGAGATCGGCTTCGTTCTGCTCCGCGTTGTCTTCTCTGGAGAGTGTGCGGCGTGGCGGCGTGCCTGACTGCGGCGTGCTCAGCCGCGGCGTTCCTGGCAGCGGCGTGCCAACGCGCATCGTACGCAGGGGGGCTGTATCGAGAATCAGCGTTTTTTATACCCATATCCATCTGTCTTACAATTAAACACAATACATACTATTGCCGCCCTCGAAGCCGAAGAATTCGAAGAAAAAAAACATTTTCGCCCGCTGGATGGAAGTACCACCAGAAATTGTCTCGTTTCCTCGAAAAGCCAATTCGAGTGTGGTGGAGCTACAGTACCCATCTGCGATTCTGGAGAGGTCGGCGACGCGCGCCCCTCTCATCCGATTCCGAGTCGCTGCTGTCAGAAACGTTGTCTCTTGGGGTCGCGATCGTCGCTTCATTCTGAAAACAATAAGAAGCATATGCAATCAAAGCATTGCTTTTTCAGATGGCATCATTATTAATGCTCAAAGGGTCCGTGTATGCACTACGCTGAATTCTGCGCCTTGGCTGAAAGTGCCCCGCGGAAGCAGCCAGGTTTGAACGTCTTCCCAGATATTTTTTTAATACTGGTCATTCTTTCTTTAATCGTCAAATCAGTCCAAAAAATCCGGAATGCACAGCTACTCAAATTTCTGAAAATATTAAGGACCTCTTCCTGTCTGGGGTGGCCGAAGGACCTCCGTCTGAGCTGGGGGTGGCCGAAGGACCTCCATCTGAGCTGGGGGTGGCCGAAGGACCTCCGTCTGAGCTAGGGGTGGTCGAAGGACCTCCGTCTGAGTTGGGGGTGGTCGTAGGACCTCCGTCTGAGCTGAGGGTTGGCGATGGACCCCCGTCTACGCTTGTAGTGAAGTATGGACAAGGTCCTGAGATGCGCGGTGCCGGAAATCGAGGCCTGTCTCTGAATAGAAGAATCAGTAAGAATGCATTGACAAATATGTAGCATTAATAATTATTGTTGCTACAATTGAGAAAGCCTGCAGAAAGGTAGTAAGAGCATAATTATTAATTATGTATCTCAGCACTTGCCGAAACTGCTTCTGTTCCAGTCGCTTTTGCTTGCGCCGCTCAGCTCGTGCAATTTAAGTTGGGGTCCGATCTCAAAGAGAGAGAGAGCGATTCCTTCGAACAAAAGCAGTACTTTGACTTCAATATAGTTTCTTCTTTCGCAATACAATACCTAGAAAGAGTTCCCTAACATGAACAATATACGCTTTAGAGTGATTTTATACTTTAAAAGAGCAACGTGAGTACAAGGCCAATTTGCGCTGTAAATCGCTCCGAATTTTCCACTTCTGCATACTTCTTTCCATTGTGAAGTAGCCAAATCAAAAGATGTTGGCCGTTAATTCGTTCGAGGGCCAGATATTTGGTATGGGATGTGGGTTCTTGGTCTCTCGAACCGATTCTTGCCCCTACTGGAGTCGTTTGAGTCTCCTGCCGTCGCCTCACGCGAGCCATGGCTCTGAAGTTGTCGTTGTCTAAAAGTACAAAAATGAACAATTAAAAATTTAAAAAATTGACGCAACAAATTCGCTGCAATTCACAATGGAGAACCACATTTAAGTCGGCAATATATAGTCTACAAAACATATGTTAAAGTTGTCCTTATTTTTTTTTTACTTTAATTCGAGCGGGGCCGGAGGCTATGTAAAAAGACGACATTTTTATTTCCGTTGGGCAAGAAAATATTAGTTTTGATCTCCCATTAAGCAGGGAAAAGCAGAAGGATCGAATTGATGTCTTCTTTTTCTGTTGAACTGATTGACCCCGCGTCCGCTGCCGTGAGAAGAGACAACGACGGAGAGCGGAGCGCTTCGTGAGATGAGAGAAGCAACCGTCCGAGGAGAGTGATGCCTGGCGAAGTGAGATGAAAATGCTCTCCCTGCGGCCTTTTATATCAGTCTGCCATGAAAAGTGATGTCACTCTTAAAACAATCACAATTACATACGTAACAAAATGGCGGAAGACGGAATGGGCGACAGTTATGCGTTGGGCAACTAGCCATAATTCTCCAACAAATATGCACTCTCTATTTGTTCTACAGTACGGACCGCTGTTTTCTACATTTGTAGAATGCAAGGCCCACACTGCTCAGATTAAGGTTGGATGTATGAAAAGATACGAGTCTTTCGGTCAGTCACATTTTAATCAAGAAAAGAAAGGTGTCTTGCTCAACATTTAAACAAGTCAATCTTTACTGTTATACTAAGGTTTCCATGAAAAGTCAAAACAGGAACTTGAAATTTAGTTTATCTACAAACAGGGCGATTGATGGAGATAGAAGAAGCGAAAAAGAGAAGAGGGAGAGGAAGCAGAGGAAAGAGCGTGTAGAGAGGAGAGAGCAGAGAGAGGCAGAGACTAGTCAGCGAGGATGAATCGACGTCCGTTGATGACGACGGAGTGGGGG
>CALZFC010000360.1:12500-26264 GCA_945643635.1 Allodiplogaster sudhausi
ATGCGTGCCCGAGTCCCGACCACCAAGAGAAGTACACGTTCTTCTTTCCCTGCAACCAACTTAACATGAAAACTAAGCATTCATTCTGCCACTTAATAAATACGAATGTATTAAAGAGGACCGTTGCGCTCTGGCAACCGGTACACAGACCGAGAAGCAGATTAATCCTAGTATCCGGAATACTTTCAGACAGAATACCGGGTATCCAAAGATTCAGACCTGTGTATGCTGACACCGGGATGAGCTTGCTTGGCTATTCGTCCCAGGTCCAGAAAAGGCCAGGCCACTAGCACACTGCAAACAATATTACTAAGAACCGAGGCAGTTAGATCACAGGTAGAACGTCTACCATACTCCTATGAGGCGTAACTGTAATCTGCCAGTTAATATTCAGTATACTTAGTCCAATGTTCTGTCCAAAGGTGACCATATACTCAGTGCCAAAAGATGTCCGCTACAACAATACCCGTGGTAAGTTACCTAGCCCCACTGCTGATTTCCGTTTGCGGAATCAAACCACTTACCCATCCAGAGGAGAGCTCTGCCAACCGGGTGGCGCTTGTCCACTCGCTGCGAGTTGCCCTTGGATACGGTGAAGACCGCCTGCAAGAACGTTACTTGAAAAAGGCAAAATAAGTCAAATGTAGACTTGTAACATAAACATATGAGCAGAAATTGGAATCTGCCAGGTAATTTTCAGACTATTTAGTCAACTTGTTGTTACAATAATAACCCAAAATTCTCTCAGAAGCGTGCTCGTCTACTCTTAGCCGAAGAAAGACCGATATGACCTTCAAGTCTTACAAAATACCCGCCTAAACCGATAATGCATGATGCAACAATTGATTTTTTGTTTGAGGAAACCCATCTGGCGGGGGCAAGTGGGAATGCCCGAATAAGGAATCCTCCCACCTATCTGCGGAGGTGACCTTGAATTATTTTCTGAGGCAATAATCTAGCATCTGAATACTAGGGATTCCCGAGTGAGGAATCCTCACCCATCTGAGGATGGGGTGCTATTAGGTCAATCTGTTGACGGTAAATCTCTCCACTGGAAGGAGAAAATATTACTTCCCGACTGAGGAATCCCACTCTCCATCGGTGGAAGGGTGTCAATGGGATTCCAGGCGGAGGAATCCCTTTCCCCAAGGGGGGAAGGTGTCATTGGGGATTCCCGGCTGAGGAATCCCCTCCCCCAAGTCTCAACCGAGCGCAGTGAAGGTAACCCAAGTCTCCTCTGAGAGCAGTGGGTACAGACAAACAGAAACAGCAAGCGAATATAACTACTACCTCGACAGGTAGAACTCGAAAAACAAACCTTGCCCATCGCTCTCAGCATAGGAAGCCTCCATCCCAAGCATCGAAAATCGCACGGCTCCGTCCAGCACTAGCAAGGCTCCGAATGCATCGGGCCGCTGCTAAATCAGCCGCCCAGCATGACGCCTTTAGCCAGTCGCATACCCCTTGATCGCACGAAAACGCAAACGAAACTGCAATTAAGGTAAAAACAAATAACCCTTAAACGAGAAGGATTGATAAAGTGGAAAACCAATTAAACTGGAACCGCCTTACGCGGATGAAGCCACAAAGTAAAATAAGCTTAAAACGAAACATTAAACATACCACACTCTTCACGACTCAATCGTAGAATTAAGCGTCTCCCCAAAAGAGACGCCCTTATACGAGACACCTACCGTATACAATACACCTCTTCAAGAGCTTTCCCTATTCAAAAAACTGGCAACATGCCAACATGGTGCCGGCCCACCTCCGGAATGGTAATCAACAATTATTTTTTATGTGAATATTTTATCTTTGAGCTCATATTATCTAGTTACGGTGTTGCATGAAAGGGAATGGCAATCAGTTCTCTCCCCCAAACAGGCCATTCTGTGTTCACGATATACAGACAACTTCCATGTACTCACATGCGAATTCGTTGCGAAATGCGAAAAAAAAATTCGTCTTCTGTTTTCTTCCCCTCGCGATAAATAAAACTGTTTCTGTTAGAGATGGAAAATCTTTATTAATACATTACAATATGAAATATACTTGAGGTCCAATACAGTGCCTGGAAAACGAGAGAGAACGGCGGGCAAAAGCAGATGAGCGATTGTTGCAAGAGATTACACAAGAAATCCAGAATCGGATTTAACAATCAAAATGACAGATACATAGAAGGAAATCGATAAATCTCTTGCGAATAAAACTTAAAAATTGGCCATTTCAGACCGGTTCGAACGAAGAAGAAAAAGCCTCATTTGTATGAATAACTCGCATTAAAGGAGGCTTAAACTCGGAAACTCCTAGCACGAAATGGCCGATCTTATAGTACGATACATTTTGGCAACGTGATTCTGGCAATTTGCCAAGATCCTTGCTTCGAAACCTTTTCTCGTAAATTCAAATTGGCGGTTTGCGTCCGTTTGGTGAATCATGAATATTCCGGTATATATTTTAGCGGCGAACACGAAATTTCACGTTTTTTCGGTCATGATATTCTCGTCAATCCTATTTGGCCGTAATTTGGTCATGGGACTAATGTTAAATTTAAAGTTCTGTATAATCACTAATATTTCCCTCATGATCAGGCGACTCTATTCAGATGCAAATTACTCCTCTAACTTTTAGTTTAGTAAATTGAATGTTTGCTGATGTTTTCGCAAGCTCAATCCGGACATATTCACAGAATCATCCTTATAGCAAAAAAATTAAATTGAGTTTTCGCCTCCTTTAAATGAGAGACAGCATACATTATAAGACACGCTAGAGAAACAGAGAAGGAAAAGAAAGGACCGCGGGACGGGTATGGTAACGGGATTGCTCTCTGAAAGGCATCTTTAATCAATTTATATAACTTGTATTCAGCTGCCACTAGAACACACTCCACACACGGGAATAGCCACCCGTTCGGCTTCGGACTTCAGACGGACTTAACATAAGTTTGCAAAGAATAAGACTTCGAAAGTAAGACTTCAGAGGTGACGAAAGCGCTTTTCTGAGCTTTTTCTTGTGGCGGGACACACGACAAGCGGTGAACGGTTAGTTACAATCTATAGGCTGTCTTTTTGTTAGTTATAAAATCTTTTTCAAAAAAGGTCATTATAGCGATTAAATATACCGGATGCGATGTAATGTACATTTCATGCTACAAGGCTGGAAAACCCCCTTTGACCCTCAACTGTCTATGATTAACAATAAGCGTACGAGTAACAAAGACTATTCGTGCAACGAGACTAGAAAGGTGAAGTGAAATCTAAGAAAAGCGGCCTCGGCTCACGATCCCGCCGGATGGCATGAAGGAGGAAAGAGAGAGGCGCAGACCCCCGTGGACAGACTGCCAAGGCCGGATGAGGCGAGGGGTGCGTGGGGTTGCCGGAGGGGAGACATGTTCGAGGGAATCTGGAATTAGGTTATGGTTACAGCTTTTACTATTTAATTTTACAAAAAAACCGATACTTTAGGAACGATCATTTCCAGTTAACTCCGTATTGTCTGACTTTCTCTCAATGAATCATATTCTCAATGATCAAAGCCACGCATCTTGCATTAAATATGTAAGCTTTCGGGGCATCAGATTTCTTATGCAAATGCTTCATCATAATTCGTATCGCTTCTTGGAATTTAGCATGCGTGACGGAAATGAGAGCAAGCTTCGTCTAGGACACGACAGGGATTCCCTACGACATATCGCTCTTTCTCTCTAATCTTTCCCTTGCTATTTCTCACTCTCTCTCTCTTTCCCTCTGCCTGTTTGTCTCTCTTTCTCTCTCTCTCGGCAAACATCCCTCTGCCGACCTCAGCCCTTCTGAGAACTCCTCCATCTCCGGCGCCACTCGCTCCATGGATGGCGGCGGCCCCATGCAGTCCAACGGCAGCGATGGCGCGCCATGGAAGCACCGAGCGAGTCTCCCCCACCAGGAAGGGATGGTGCAGATGGGCGACCTCCTGACGGATATAACACCTTCATCTCTCTCTCTCTTCTCTTTCTCTCTCTCACTCTCCTCTTTTTCTCTCTCTCTCTCTCTCTAGCTCTCTTTCTCTATCTCTCCGACAACCTGATAGCCTCAGGAGTCCTTCCTCCGGATGGGAAGAAGGTGGACGGTCGCAGACCCTTGCGTGCACGGAACGCCGCGTAGTCGCGTTTCTAACTGAAAGAAGCAGCCATCTCTGCCAAGCTCAGACAATTACTTATTAACACTACCATTTAACACACACAAAATACTTCTTCACTCCTAAACAAATATATTTTTTCATCTCGTCTCACAGTTAGGGGAACGTAACTCTTTAGGGTCCATGCTATTACGCTAGTTAATCTACCCACTCAACAAAATATTGTATTATTTTTTCACGCTAATATGATGTTTTTCTTTCTTAGTAAACTGTCTGCTGATATTTCCGCAAATTAAAAAGAAAAAGTAGACGCAAGTCTCTGACACAAACATTGACTTTGCTTTAATCGCGTTATCGCAACTTTTTCCGATTCGCTTCTTGCTTGCCTTTGACATTAGCGAGTGGCTAATCGAGTCTCGCCACGACTGTTTCTCTTCTCTCGCAGGAGAAAGAGAAGAAAGTGAAAGGAAGCCACTACGCCAATCATACAAAACACAATCATGACAGTCATTCGACAAAACACATCACTGGCATGGCGAATCGCCCCATGTTAGTAGACTTTTTTTTACATTACATTTGTCAATAAAAAAACCAAAATTATGAACATTTAAAGATGAGAAAGAACCCATGAACTGATAAATTTAGATATAGTAAATGGCCCATTTGATTCGCCACTCACTCCACACACTCACATAGCATGCACGTGCTGGGAAGGTGGAGGAGAGAGAAGGAGGCGGCGGATCTCCGGCAGGAGAAAGCGGGCGGGGACGGGGAAGGGGAGGACGGACGGAGGGGCGCACCTGACGACGGACGAGAGACAGACGACGGATTGAAGCACGCAGGTCACGAGTGCCAGGAATGCCCGGCTCGCCGAGAGAGGGGGCCTCGTAGTCGGAGAGGGAGTGAGACGAAGAGGAACGGGAGCGAGGAGTCGACGAAGGAGCCGGAGACGGGTCCGGCGGAGCAGGCAGCGACAGCTGCGACGGAGGCTCTGGCTGCACTTCCTTCACGGTTTCAAAAGGGGTCGGAAGGGCCGGCGGAGTCGGAGTCTTCCTGGACGTCTCTTCCACAGGGGCTGCTTCAGTCACTGAGCGGAGCTCGTCAAAGAGCGACACGCAAGGAGTCGGCTCCTCCGGCTCGATGGCATGGCAGACCGTCTCGGTCAGCGAGAGCAGCAAAGGCTTCTGCTCCACCTGCGGCGTCATGTCAGTGGCAGTCGAAATGGGCTCAGCCTGCCGCGACGCGACCGCGTCACGTCGTGCCCGCGCCGATCGCGGCGTCCAGCCAACGCCCGAGTCGGAGTTCTCCAGCTCGGAGGCCAGCGAGTCGTAGAGCGAGTCCATGGAGGGTGACCGGTACGGTGATGGCTTCTGCCGATACGCCCGCAGCTCCTCTTCCGCGTCGTCGAACATGCTCTTCACCTGGAACCAAATATCCGTTTATTCGTTCAAAAAAGATTGCCCTTAAGAAGGCTACTTCACTAAATGAATCCCTAACTCCTATGAGATCGCCACCTTGAGACAAAGAAAATGAGGCAGACACAATTAATATGGCCGAAAGCAGGAGAACGATAAGACAGCTAATTAAATTAGGGAGAATTGGATATCGTGCTATGCCTCCCCCCCCCCCTCCTTTGATCCTGTGAAGTTCCTGATTGTGAGACATAAATAACCCCTATGACCCCTGCTCATTGGCAACCAACCAGTGATACATCCCTCAATCTTCTTCCTCCTTTCTCTCTCTCCCATTCACGAAGTTCCGCTTACTATATTTTTCTCTCTCTTCTCTCTCTCTCTCTCTTTTCTCTCTTTCTCTTCTCTCTCTCTCTCTCTTTTCTGCAACACATTTATATGCGTACACGGCCGACATCCACTCAAGTGGAGTTGAATGGCCAGAAACGGGTGGTCGAGGGTTTACAGGCGTCTCCTCTACCAGTATGCAATACAACAACACAACAATGCTGATCAGATGAACCAGAGATGTTTGGAGAGAGGGAGAGATTGAGAGGGGGATGTAAAGAAAGAGAGAAAGGCCAGTGATACAGAGAAAGGTAGGCATATGTAGAGAGAGAGAGAGAGAGTCATCCGAAATCTGGAAGCTCGAGTGGGTTGATTAAACAGCCCTGTACGCAGCAGTAACCAAGATATCATGGGTAACCCATTTGGCAATGAAGGAAGAGAGGCTATCGCAAATGCAATAACAGCCAGCCACGATGTAAGTGGATGTACGGATAGCCGTGGGAGCAGAGAGAGAGAGAGAGAGAGAGAGAGAGAGAGAGAGAAGAGAGAGAGAAAGAGAGAAGAGAGAGAGAAAGGGAGAGAGAGAGCGACCAGAATGAGAGAGGAGAAATGTTAAGGGATTCAGAGAAAAAGGCAAAGGTAAACTCGTACCATGTGAGTGTTTCGCGAGAAGTGCGAAAGGTTCCGGCTTCGAGGGCGACTTGTTTGTTTGCGAAAATACAAGTTGAGGGAAGGTGAGGAGAAGAGGACCGAGTCAGTTAAGCGATATTAGGGAGGGAGGGACAGGGAATAGACCAGCAGAACCCACTTCATGGTCATGACAGCAATGGTCAGTGGAATATCAGAGGTCTAATCAACAAGAAGGCAACAAGATAATTCATCTCTCGCTATCTATCTGTATATATATATATATATATATATCTCTCTCTCTCTCTCTCTGCTTACTCTCTACCATCGCTTCTCTCCTTCTTGGAACAGCATTGTTCACTTAACCACATGGCTACTTAACGTTTGTCTTTCAGAACCAAACCTTGTCCACGAGTTTTGACCGGCATTCTAGTAACCAACTCTTGACAAAATTTTTGCTTACATTTTAGTCCAGTTAAGAGAATGCGGAAGTCTTGGCCGATTACATTTGGAGTGTAAAACATCAAGGTATAAACATGTTTGAACTTGTTTTGATCCATGAATTGAACAATGTTCTTGGGGGGGGGTGTAAATTAGACAATTTAGAAGGAAATTAGTCATCAGGATAATTTGGTGAGATTGTAGAGATAAAGAAAGATCTGTCTCTGACCTCAGTGTAGAGATCCTGCATGGCGAGCATCTGCTGCGCGAGTTCTTCGTGCCTCGCGACGGCCTCGTCCAGCTGCTCGATCAGGGATTCATTCGCTTCCGACAACTCAAACAGCATATTCGATCCTTACTTATCTCCTTCTTCAACACACGCTTTAATCCCACTTCAAAATGTATTTTATTCCTCCTAAATATTTTCTCCCGACCCTTGCATGCAAACAACAAATCCACTTTGATGTTCGGTGTTGCTCTTAGAAACAATGTTTGTTGATAGGCATTCTGATACTCCTCCATGCCCCCCCTTATTCCTCTCTCCTCTCTCTCTCTCTCTTTCTCTCTCTCTCTATTCCTCTCTGTCTCTCTCTTTCTATCTCTTTCTATCTCTCAAGCTGCTCCTCTCTTTAAAGGAGGCTTAAACTCGGAAACTCCTAGCACGAAATGGCCGATCTTATAGTACGATACATTTTGGCAGCGTGATCCTGGCAATTTGCCAAGATCCTTGCTTCGAAACCTTTTCTCGTAAATTCAAACGGTTTGCGTGCGTTTGGTGGATCATGAATATTCCGGTATATATTTTACGGCCGAACGACGAAATTTCACGATTCCGGTATATACTTTACGGCCGAACCACGAAATTTCACGTTTTTCGGTCATGATATTCTCGTCAATCCTATTTGGCCGTAATTTGGTCAGGGGACTAATGTTAAATTTAAAGTTCTGTATAATCACTAATATTTCCCTCATGATCAGGCGACTCTTTTCAGATGCAAATTACTCCTCTAACTTTTAGTTTAGTAAATTAAATTTTTGCTGATGCTTTCGCAAGCTCAATCCGGACATATTCACAGAATCATCCTTATAGCAAAAATTGAGTTTTGCCTCCTTTAAAACAGCCTTTCCACTCTGCCATCACTTCGCATGACACTCATCAGTCATGCAGAAAATAAGAGTTGCCAGAGGCAGGGAGACAGCTGCCAGAATATCTTTTCTTCCCCCTTATCTTCGCTCTGCTAAGGTGCGAAATGGCAGAGTTAGGCTCTAACTAGATTTTCGCTATATTCCTCGCCTTCTGCCTCTCTCCCTCGCATTCTCTTCATCTCTACTTCTCTCCACCCCATTTCCTTCTTTCATCACCTGCCCGCAAAGAAGGTTAACGACAAGGCGTTCGACCGGCTTCTGCCCGGAAGAGCTTTTGCAGGGCGAAGAAAAAGAGGGAGAGAGTGATATGAGTAGACAGGTGAGGGCCTGATGTCACTGGAAAAAGAGAGAAGAGAGAGTGCAAGAGAGAGAGAGAAGGAGAGAGAGGGAGAGAGACTGACAATGAGTGAGAAAGAAGAAGAGGGAGAAGACAGAGAATATGGAACAGCTGCCAATACCCGGTAGCATCAAGTAAAGCAGGTAAGGATATCATCTCGTATTTCACTCTTCCTGAATGAAGTGTCGAGTAACTTCACTCCCCCTTGAACGTCATGCTCTCCCGATCTCAGTCTCAGTGAACCATCACTGATCTGGGCAAGTCCCCACTTTGCACGTCGTCAACCACTCAGCACGTCTCCCAGCCCGTATATGCATAATTCTTTCGTGCTCATCTACTCTTATCTCAAGTAGTTATGTACTTGAGAGAACAAAGGATCACAGAATAAAAGGGTGTGAATATGCATTCAAAGCCAGACCATGAGTATTATGTCTGATTGTTTATACGATGCTTTTGCCCCGGCATGGATTCATATTAGTCTCATTCACTCTGCCCTCGCCTCTGTTCATACTCTCTCCTCTTTCCCTATCTTCTCTCGCATCTCTCCCCCCTACACACTCTCTCACCTCCTTCTCCCGGTTGCTCCGTCGGCCGATCTCTGCGAGGAGGTGGGCGACGTGTTCGGCTTGCGTCGCACATTCTTCGTTCTTACGTGCTACCAAAGCCTGGAGCTTAGCGACCTGAAGAGAGGGTGAGAGAGAGAGTGAGGTGAGAGAGAGAAAGAGAAAGACAGACAGAGAGAGAGAGAGAGAGAGAGAGAGAGAGAGGAAAGAGATGGAAAATGGAAAGAAGGGCAGGAAGAAAGTGAAGAATACTAAATTGAGGTGGATTAATGGCGATAGGTCTCTTCTATCATCTGCGCTCTTTTATGAATGTATTTTAATTGTGTTCCTCGAATCTTTCTTACCAATCCCCTCAATTCATTCTTCTCAAATCACGTGTTTTCTCTTTGAAAAGACCATGAACCAAACGAAAGATTGAAGGCAACACAAGACAGAATAACACGACTAATCCCCTGAAAGTGCCACGAGAACAGCAGACAAAACGTGGAGGATAAGTGAGAGCAGAAAGGAGAACGTTTTGGAACAGCGCAAGTGAATCACGGCAGGGAATGAGGGAGAATTAGGGGTAGAGTGTGGAAAGAAAGAGAAGAGAGAGACAGAGAGAGAGAGAGATCGAGCGATAGAAGGGAAGACAATGAGATTAGAGAGAGAGAGAGAGAGAGAGAGAGAGAGAGAGAGAGAGAGAGAGAGAGAATGAGATCGAGCAGGTAAGTTGTTGCCAAGCGAACGTCAGTGCATTAACGAATATGGAGCAAAAATTCGGGTTCGCTCGTTATGCGCTTTTTCCGCCTTATTGGAACAAAGTAAACATGAAGAGATGTTTCACAAAGGAAGTGAGAGGCGCAGTCAACAGGCAAACATAGTATTATTTACATAGGAAAAGACACGGTAACCATTCAATGACTTTCCCAATTCAACCACGAACGAATGGAGATCTGCCAAGTCCTAATGTACTTGATGCGAGTAGAAGAAGAAAAAGAGTTCCAGTCAGGAACGAAATGACGTCAGCAAAGAAGAATGAACAAACGGAACAAGCGTAGTGAGAAAAAGTTTTGCCATATGTTGCAAAGAGAAATATAATAACCATAAAATAAATAAAAAAACATAAAATAAAAAAACAAACATTTGAAGTAGCAATGGACAGCTGGCTCCTAATGTCCGAGACGGCCACTCGTTGATCTGCCTCCTGCGTCTCCACTTCCTTCCGCAGAATCTTCGACTCGGCTGAGAGTCTGTCAAATGAGTAAAACAGATATAAATTAATCAATATTAAACATATTTTAATTTGTCTTTCCAATTGATTGTCATTCTATCTGTCTATGCTGCTTGTTGCTTCGTGTTACTCCCCCCCCCCCTGTTCCACTTCGGCCGTAGATTCCAATGGTCTGTACTTGTTTGCGCGTTTTCGGCATGTCTGATTCGCGTTCTGCTTTTTATGTTCCGATCTCTGTTTCAGACACGAAAAGGGGCATTCTGCTGTGGCGGTGAGCATTCTTCGTGTGCACTCGTCTAATCTGTATTTGGAAAGAAATGGTACAAGACTAACAAGAAGCAAGGAATTCAACGATTCGAAGAGAGATGAATGGAGCGAGAGAGGGAGAGAAAGAGGGCAGCAAGGAGAGAGAGAGAGAGAGATAGCAATAGAAGGAAAGAGAGAATGGTAAGAGATGGAAGAGAGAGAAAGAGATGGTATGTATGTAGATGCAAGGCTCGCAGCTGTACGACTTCCTTTTAGAATGAGCGCGGTGTCAATAAGAAAGGTGTCCCGCTGATTGTTTGCATGCGCCCGATCTGTTGACACCAGCGTGTGTTTGTGTGTTTGTGCGCTTGCTGTACTCATGTGTGTTTGTGTGCACTTCCCGGCGGAATACCTGAAATTCTCCTGCTTGAGCCGCTCCAATTGCCTGCAGAACGCGCCCGTTGACGAATCGGCATCGCTGTAAGAGAAAGAGCAATGGGTTAGAGAGAGAGAGAGAGAGAGAGAGAGAGAGAAGGGAGAGATAAATGAAAAGAGAAAAGAGAGGGTCAGAGATGCAGAAAAGAGAGTGAAAGAAGCAGATAAACGAATAAGAAAGAGAGACCTAGGATTTGAAAACAATAAAACACTTTAACGACATGTGATCCTCTTTAATCATGACGCAGTTGGGACGACTGGGGAAAAGTATGAAAAATGCAATAAAGTGGGAAGAAGACTGATGCCTCATATGAAAGTTTGAGTTTGAGACATAGCGAAAAGGAGAGAGAGAGCGAGAGAGAGAGAGAGAGAAAAGAGAGAAGGGGAGAACAAGGGAGCAGAGACCAGAGAGTGTGAGAAAGAGCAGACCGCGAGTAAATGACTGTACACGGACAAGCCGCCATAAATCCCGCCTGAACGTCCTCGAACGAGATTAAGGACCAGACAAGAGATTTGTGGTGAGAGGCTGGAGAGAGAGAAGGGGCAAAAGGCCATGAGCACCAGGTCCCTCCATCATTCAGTGCTCCCCCCCCCCCTTCCCTCTCTATCGGGCAGTTTGTCAACGGGGAAACACGAATGGATGAAAAGAAGAGACAAACGACACCTTCGGGTGGCTAAGGAAAAAGGGTCTTGGCTAGCCAAAGCAATCTCGTACGAGATGATTCCGAATGCTTGCTCTTCAGCCTGTTTGGCAAAGACCAATAATGTCCCGGCTTCCACGTAACACATACTACGTAGAAGTCGTGTAAAGTGGAACCAGTTAACAAGGAAGACGAAAGAAATAATCAAAAAGAAACATGGTTTGTAATAGCAAGCAATGGATATAAGAAAAAAATATGGTACTGTAAGAATTTAAAGGCATAACAAAAGTGCAAAAAATAGTTTTGTCAAAGAAATATAAATAGAAAGGTAAGCGTGCTGGCCTGAAGTGTTCGTCGTCGTCAATAGAGAAGAAGCTGAGAAGCTGCGCCCGCTTAGTCAGCTCATGCCTCAGCTGAGTCGCTTGTTCGTTACTCGCCGCAATGCTCTCTTCCAGAAATTCATTTCTGCAAAATTGACATCACAATATTTTTGGTCTTTACACAAAAAGAATTAATTTTTTTAACTATTACATGACAATAACTTATATAACTGTTGACTGTTTATATCTTTTATATTTTTTGCCGAGGTGATAGTGACTTATAATAATAGATTTTCTTTCTTCCAAATCCCTCGTGATCTATTTTTAATTCTTCTCCCTTCACTGGGTACGAGAAGGGACGACGTGCCGTTCGAATCGAAGCGAATTCCGCTTGCGACATATCTTTTTCAGGTGTCACACGACACAAATCCCCGGATCGGATCTTCTACACTTTCTATCCATCTCTTTATCTGCTACAGCTTTTCTCTCTCTCTCTCTCACACTTCTCTCTCCTTCTCTTCCTCTCTGTTTTCTCGTCCTAAAGGAAGTCAACAGCACAGTCCGTGAATACCACGGCCGGACACGTTCGCTTCACACTTTTCCGGTCAAATGACGCGAGTAGAGGAAAAAACGCAGAGGATTAGGAGTCAAATAGATCTGAATAGAGGATTAGACAGAGAGCGAGAGAAGACGGAAGAGAGAAGAAGAGAAACAAGATGATCGGGTGATCTGGATAAGAATAGAGATAGAGAGAAAGGTTGAAATGGAGAGGGGACAAGAGAGAGGGAGAGAGAGAGAGAGACAATCAGAGAAACGAGAGCGCGTGACGGGGAAAAGAGTTGCGCGTGGAATTTCCTCGGCAGATCCTCCCTCTTGTCATTGTGCGCCAAACATACACGTTTGACTCTTTCGGCACTTGACTCCTTTGTGTTGGAAGTGATCAGCATTCACTCTATTTTTCCCTTTTCCATCTGCTTGCAGAGTCTCTCTCCTTACTTCTCTCTCTCTCTCTCTCTCTCTCCTTCTCCTTTTCTCCACCTCTATGTCTCAAACTCACTCACGCTCATATAATCTCACGTTCCTTTTTTGCCAATTTCTCTTCTTGTCGCACGACACTCTTTCTCACATTAAAAAAGATGAAACGAAATGCTTGTTGATGTTTTCACATTAATATCAACCGTAATGACCAGCAAACAATCTTCTCAGGAGACTCCTCCGAATCCATAAAATGTAGACGTAATGGGGTCCATACAGATGACAATGTTCTTTAAAAAGTCCATTAGACTGTGGTTTTCCTTTCGTCCAATTCAACGAATGTTATGCTGTCGAAAATTCGTCACTTCATTTCATATGACTCATTCCATTGCAATGACGAAAAATATAATCATTCCTCGAGTTCTGATTCATCTTTCTTCTTTCTAGCAGATGTAAGTATAAATTCCAAATGATTGAATGAATGATAGTTTCTCATTTCTCTGCTTTTCCCTCCTCTGAACCTCATCTGAAGCTCGCGGTTTCTGTCGAGGAGAGTCTGGCCGATCTGAGCGGCGATCTCGATGTCATGCTCCTTCTGAAAAGAATTTCTCTGCTTTCCTATTAACCTCTCTCTCATTGCTCTCTTGCCTCTTATCTTTCTCTGCTTGTCTATTCATATCTATCTCTGTTCCATTTCCTCTGAATGTTCGCTGAACAACAGAGCGACAACTGCCTCCCCTGCCCCCCTTCCAAGGAGTTCAGGGGATCACACTCAAGGCAAAGGAAGCATAAGCAAGATGCCCTCACACAAGAAGGAAGAGATAAGGAGAAGCTGAGGTAAGAGGATAGAGGGAGGATCTGCAGGGATTTTGGGGGCGAAGCTGACAAGAGCCATGAAGCATGCTTCAGTCTTGTTGCAGGAATGTGCAATAGGGAGAGAGAGAGAGAGAGAGAGAGAGAGAGAGAAG
>CALZFC010000361.1:0-2500 GCA_945643635.1 Allodiplogaster sudhausi
CTCTCTCGCTCTATCTCTCTCACTGTATTTGTCTTTCTCTCTTTCACTCTCCCTCTCTGTCCCCTCTCTCTCCTCCTACATCTCCCTCTCTCTTTCTCTCTTTCTCTCTCTCACTCTTTCTCTTTCTCTTTCTCTCTTTCTTTTCTCTCCCCTCTTTCTCTCGTTCTCTCTTTCTTTCTCTCTCCTTCCTCTCTCTCTCTTTCTGTCTCTCTCGCTCTATCTCTCTCACTGTATTTGTCTTTCTCTCTTTCTGTCTCCCTCTCTGTCCCCTCTCTCTCCTCCTACATCTCCCTCTCTCTCTCTCTCTTTCCTCTCTCACTCTTTCTCTTTCTCTTTCTCTTTCTCTTCCTCTCCTCTTTCTCTCGTTCTCTCTTTCCTTTCTCTCTCCTTCTCTCTCTCCTCTTCTGTCTCTCTCGCTCTATCTCTCTCACTGTATTTGTCTTTCTCTCTTTCTGTCTCCCTCTCTGTCCCCTCTCTCTCCTCCTACATCTCCCTCTCTCTCTCTCTCTTTCTCTCTCCACTCTTTCTCTTCTCTTTCTCTTTCTCTCCCCTCTTTCTCCTCGTTTCTCTCTTTCCTTTCTCTCTCCTTCTCTCTCTCTCTTTCTGTCTCTCTCGCTCTATCTCTCTCACTGTATTTGTCTTTCTCTCTTTCACTCTCCCTCTCTCTCTGTCCCCCTCTCTCCCTCCTACATCTCCTCTCTCTCTCTCTCTTTCTCTCTCTCACTCTTTCTCTTCTCTTTCTCTCTTTCTTTTCTCTCCCCTCTTTCTCTCGTTCTCTCTTTCCTTTCTCTCTCCTTCTCTCTCTCTCTTTCTGTCTCTCTCGCTCTATCTCTCTCACTGTATTTGTCTTTCTCTCTTTCTGTCTCCCTCTCTGTCCCCTCTCTCTCCTCCTACATCTCCCTCTCTCTCTCTCTTTCTCTCTCTCACTCTTTCTCTCTCTCTCTCTTTCTCTCTTCTCTCTCTCACTCTTTCTCTTTCTCTTTCTCTCCCTCTCCCTTCTTTCTCTCGTTCTCTCTTTCCTTTCTCTCTCCTTCTCTCTCTCTCTTTCTGTCTCTCTCGCTCTATCTCTCTCACTGTATTTGTCTTTCTCTCTTTCACTCTCCCTCTCTGTCCCCTCTCTCTCCTCCTACATCTCCCTCTCTCTTCTTCTCTCTTTCTCTCTCTCACTCTTTCTCTTTCTCTTTCTCTCTTTCTTTCTCTCCCCTCTTTCTCTCGTTCTCTCTTTCCTTTCTCTCTCCTTCTCTCTCTCTCTTTCTGTCTCTCTCGCTCTATCTCTCTCACTGTATTTGTCTTTCTCTCTTTCTGTCTCCCTCTCTCTCCCCTCTCTCTCCTCCTACATCTCCCTCTCTCTCTCTCTCTTTCTCTCTCTCACTCTTTCTCTTTCTCTTTCTCTTTCTCTCCCCTCTTTCTCTCGTTCTCTCTTTCCTTTCTCCTCCTTCTCTCTCTCTCTTTCTGTCTCTCTCGCTCTATCTCTCTCACTGTATTTGTCTTTCTCTCTTTCTGTCTCCCTCTCTGTCCCCTCTCTCTCCTCCTACATCTCCCTCTCTCTCTCCTCTCTTTCTTCTCTCTCACTCTTTCTCTTTCTCTTTCTCTTTTCTCTCCCCCTCTTTCTCTCGTTCTCTCTTTCCTTCTCTCTCCTTCTCTCTCTCTCTTTCTGTCTCTCTCGCTCTATCTCTCTCACTGTATTTGTCTTTCTCTCCTTCTGTCTCCCCTCTGTCCCCTCTCTCGTCCCCTCTCTCTCCTCCTACATCTCCCTTCTCTCTCTTCCTCTCTCTCTCTCTTTCTCTCTTCTCACTCTTTCTCTTTCTCTCTTTCTTTCTCTCACCCTTTCTCTCGTTCTCTTTCCCTTTCCTTTCATCTCTCCTTCTCTCTCTCTCTTTCCTGTCTCTCTCGCTCTATCTCTCTCACTGTATTTGTCTTTCTCTCTTCTGTCTCCCTCTCTGTCCCTCTCTCTCCTCCTACATCTCCTCCCCTCTCTCTCTCTCGTCTTTCTCTCTCTCACTCTTTCTCTTCTCTTTCTCTTTTTTCTCTTTCTCTTTCTCTCCTCTTTCTCTCGTTCTCTCTTTCCTTTCTCTCTCCTTCTCTCTCTCTCTTTCTGTCTCTCTCGCTCTCTCTCCTCACTGTATTTGTCTTTCTCTCTTTCTGATTCCCTCTCTGTCCCCTCTCTCTCCTCCTACATCTCCTCTCTCTCTCTCTCTCTTTCTCTCTCTCTCTCTTTCTCTTTCTCTTTCTCTTCTCTCTTTCTTTCTCTCCCCTCTTTCTCTCGTTCTCTCTTTCCTTTCTCTCTCCTTCTCTCTCTCTCTTTCTGTCTCTCTCGCCTCTATCTCTCTCACTGTATTTGTCTTTCTCTCTTTCTGTCTCCCTCTCTGTCCCCTCTCTCTCCTCCTACATCTCCCTCTCTCTCTCTCTTTTCTCTCTCTCACCTCTTTCTCTCTCTCTCTCTTTCTCTCTTTCTCTCTCTCACTCTTTCTCTTTCTCTTTCTCTCCCCTCTTTCTCTCG
>CALZFC010000361.1:12500-20197 GCA_945643635.1 Allodiplogaster sudhausi
CTACGTAGGGTTTAGTAATCATTTAATTTTTCTCTTTCTTCATCATTCGTTTTCTTCTCTTATGTAGATTTCTCTCTCTCTCTCTTTTTCTTTTCATTTAAGCTTGCGATCTCTGAGAAGCGTCGGAAGCCATGGGCCTCTCCCTCCACGAATCTCTCTTACCCGATTGCCAAGATGGATCTCTTCGACTTCCCACTCGAACGAAACTTCAACGGAGTTCGAGTCGGCACGAAGAATGGAAACATCACCAACATTGACCATTGCGAGGTTAAAATTCTTATGCAACCATTTTTTTAATACATTTTTATTTTTATTGATTTTTTAAAAATTACTATTGATATACTTTTTGCTGGTGCGGACAAAGTATTAACATATGAATGCATGCGTATTTTGAAGTTGGTGATCTTCACGTTCACGTCTGATGTGGGAAGCGTCCTGGAGGAGCAGATGGTCGCCCGCTGGGAACTCGCCGTCTTTGACTACGCTGCAGAGAGACCGGTGGAGGGAACTCTTGTCGAGATGCTCGTTCGTTTCATCTTTTCCACTTTTTCTCAACTATTTGTATTCTCTCTTTATATTCTTGTGCACCTGACAACTTCAATCGCCTTATCTCTTTCTCGCTAATATTGTGTATATTATTTTAGCGTTCTAAATAATTCTTCTTCATCAGGTGATGGGAGCGGAGATCGTCGACCACGAGATCAACAAGGACTCGCAGAAAATGACTCCGTACTTTGTATTCGGTTTGGACTATTTACTCTTTCCTAATTTAATGTGATGAACTTTTTGATTGTTATCCTCTCTTAAATAAAAATGAGAGATGTAAAGAGGAGCGATTTCATTTCGTAATAATACCTTGATACATAATGCCTGTAAATGCATCCTTGCAGGGTTCGTGGTTGCCTTGGTGTTCACTCTCCTCTCTGGCTGGACTTCTCTCTTCCTCTTCAACCGTCTCTCCACTCGTAATGGAATCTGCTCTCTTCTCTGGCACTTTGTTGTTCCCTTCTTCGCATGTCTCGTACCGAGTAAGCTATTTTACTGTTTTAAGTAAAGATTAGTTTCAGAATTTTTAAAGTCGTATTATTTTTGCAGTTTTTGCCATAATCGCGACGTTCGGCCTCTTTGGCCTGCTCGGTCTTCGTGTAAACTCCCTCATGCTCATTATGCCTTTCCTCATAATGGGCATTGGTTGGTCTCTTGGCAGCTCTCGAATCAATCTGAATGGAACTTCTTGCAGGAGTGAATGACTCCTTCTTGGTGGCCAACCACTGGCTCATGACTTCCACTCGGCTCCCGCGGATGGAAGTCATGGCTGAGGTCTGCTAATTCTCCCTTTCTAATAACTGGTTTTTTTAACGCACGCCTTTCTTGTACATCCATTTGTGGCCATTGCTGATAAGAAGACAATTGATTTCGCAGGTGTTCGAGGAAGTCGGCCCTTCCATCACAATGACCACTCTCACGAATGTCATCTCTTTTGCCATTGGCTCTTACAGTGAGACCGAAGGTTTGTCTTCATTTTTGCTCTTTCTCTCTTTTGCTCTCTCCTTTCTTCTATCTCCTTCGTATCTCTCTATATTTGTATATCTCATTTTACGTCGTAAATTGATGTGCTGAAGGGCCAGTGGCAGAAGGAGATTCCTTTTGAGAGATCGCCCTCTTCTGCATGGGATCTGCGATAGCGATGGGTCTCTGCTACGTGTTCACTCTTCTCTTCTTCGGTTCGATGCTCGCCCTCACTTCTCCAATCTCCGGAGAGAAGCCGACGCCCATGGGCAAATATCAGAGAAAGGCACGTGCATTCTATTTATGGTGCTCTACAAAATTTTTATACTATCATAAATCTAGATAAGATTTGTTGATCTTCAGATTCGAACACTCTGCTCATGCGCTCTCTCCAGAAATACACACGCCTTCTCACATGGTGGTCAGTGGTTTCCTCTCTGCCATGACTACCTAATTAGAAGTTCTTTTTTTCATTTTCTGTTAGCCGCGAAAATCTTTTTAAAAGTATGAAAAGGAAGATCTAAATAAGACTTTAGGCCTTTCCGCGTGCTTTGCCTCGTGGTGTTCGCGGTCTACCTGTTTCTGGGGAATCCGAGGCTCCCTCTTCATTACGAGTCGCTTGGACACAGAGAAAATCCCGAGAGACACGCCCCAGAGACACACGCCATTCGGAGGCCGAATCTCATCCTCGAACGCGTCGGTCTGTGTACTTCCTCATTATACTTTTTTTTATCTATTAAAGCAGCAACTCTATTCATCGTCTTAGTTGTTATAATTTTGACTGTAAATTTGCAGTGTGGAAGGAGTACTACCCCGTGTACGTGATGGTGAACACTCCCTTTGACATTGGGAACCGAGACCAAGTCGCCTCATTCTATCGCATGGTTGAGGACTTTGAGAAGATTCCTAAATGTCGAGGTGAGATCTTTTTTCCAGAATAAAAATGCGAGTAGAGCTGTGACTTGTTCCTAATCATCTTTTCTTGCTTGGTTGAGGTGCCCCGCTTCACAACTCTTTGGCTTCGCGAATACGAAAAGTACTTCAATTTCACGGCAGCGCTCGGGGATTTCGACATGTTCAGTGATGTTAGTTTTAATATAGAAGAGTCATAGGAGAATAGCCGATATCTTAGGACGAGAAAGATCTGAAGCCTGGCGAGTACACTTACGAGGTCCTCGACGGCTTCCTCGCCTCGCCTTTGACTAAGCATTTCAACGCTTTTCTGCACTACAAGAAGCCAATGTTCGTTTTTTTTAAATTTTTAATTGTATGTTTCCCATTGATGAGATAAACATAGTTGCCCATCAGGGCGCCGCCGATCCGTGCGTTCTCCTTCATCGTTGTGTACGAGAACAACACGAGTTGGGACGACCGCATCGAGCTGCAACTCGCCTGGAGAGGCGTCGTCGATCGGTTTCTTCCATTCCTCTTCTAAAACTCTTCCCAGTTATCTAAACGAAATATAAATAACGTTAAAACACAGCAATTTCTTTGTTTACATATCTTGCAGTAAAGAGAAAACTCTTTTGAGATACCCAACACTGAATGCGACGATATGGAATGTTAATGGAATGTTTGTTGATCAGATGCTCAGCCTCAAGGGAGTCGCAATCCAGGTGGGCATCTAATTATTATTGAAAGTTGTATGGAATGACGAAGAAGAAAATAACTGGTTGAGTCCGGCCTGCTGACCCTGGGGTGCATGGCCGTGGTTTGTCTCGCATTCATCCAGAAGGTCGTCTCCGTCGTCATCGCCACTTCTGCCATCGCCAGCATCGCCTTCGGCACTGTTCGCTTTTGCTTCTTTCTATATTCCATAAGACATTTTTACAGTTTATTTAGGTAATGGTTAATAACATAAAATAATTTATAAAAAATTTGAGAATTTAATGTGATATTCGTAGGTCGGCTACCTCGGCTTATGGGAACTGGACATGGATCCAGTGACTATCTGTGCCATTCTCATTGCCATCGGAATGAGCGTGGACAACACTGCGCACATCTCGCTCTACTATGCGGTTCACTTCTCTTTCCTTTCTATCTTTTTTTTGTAAGACCAAATGTATTAATTAACAGATTAGGAAATAAATGAAAGAGTGTTCTTTTAAGAATACACCCCGAGGCGTGGACGGAAGACGGCCGGGTCCGCTCGCTCGGCTGACCTTCTCCATTGGCAGCGTCTTCTATCCTGCTCTGCAAGGCAACATCTCCACTCTTATCTGCGTTGCTCCACTTATTCTACTCAAGGTCTGCATAGTCATTTATAGTCTTTTGTTAATCAAATTTCATTTTCTACATTTTTTTTTGCAGAACTATATTCCGCTAGTTTTCGTGAAGACGATTCTTCTGGTTGTCATTTGGGGAAGCGTTCATGGTCAGCTACCTTTTATTATTAGCGCCCTTATTTCTTTTATCTGTTATCCTAATTCTCGCCATGTGGCATATTTCCTCATAACCACTCTCTCTTTCTCTCTCTCTCTCTCTCTCTCTCTCTCTCTCTCTCTCTTGCATTTATCCTCATAATTCCTCTCGTTCTCTCCCTTTCTCTATCTCTATCTCTCCCTCTCTTTTGTAGGTCTCCTCATAATTCCTCTATTTCTCTCCCTCTCTCTATCTTTCTCCCTCTCTCTATCTTTCTCCCTCTCTCTATCTTCCTCTCTCTCTCTCTCTCTCTCTCTCTCTCTCTCTCTCTCTTGCAGGTCTCCTCATTATCCCTATGCTCCTCTCGATCGTGCCAAACAATGCTCTTGACTTCGATATCCTTGCCCATGTGACGGGTGCTTCTTCTTCGGATGACTTGAGGAAGGCAGAAGCCGTGGATGATGACGTCATGATTGGCAGTCTCCGGAAGAGAGAAGAAGAAAGTTGTTGTGATGGGCCGGGGCTGAACACCGCTGCCACCACTCTCCTCCTCTGACCAAACTACTCTTCTTTTGCCACAAGCATAGTATCTGCTTACTCTAGTCTCTCTCTTTCTCCCGTCTCTCTCCCACTCCCCTCCCTCTCTCTCTCTCTTCCTTTCTCTCCCTTCTCTTATCCTTCATCCCAAAAGCTCTCGGCCTTTTTGGATTCCTCCTCCATTACTCTAACTCTTCCTACAACTAATTCTACCCTTCTTTCCTTCCAATTCCTCAACCTACCGTCCTCATCTTGGAAAAATCAATAGTCACTTCCCTCTCCATTACGAGTCCTGAATATGTTGTCCCCGTTAATATTATGATTTTGTCTTCTTCTTTACTTCGTATGTGTAAGAAGCGTCAAGATTCTGCCAGGTCCTTCTTGAAAGGAGACAGGAATGAGCTTCTCAGAGTGACAGCGGAATACACTGGTGCTTTCTCTTGAAGCGGGAGATCAACCCGAGGACGTGTCTCTTCTCTTCTCTTCTCTACTTATTCTGAACTCCTCCTTCATTTATTTGTTCGCTCCTTTTCATTCGTACATATTTTTTCATAATTTTTTGTTCCGAATTTCTTATCTGTCTGAGCCTTTCTTGCAAATCCTCTCGTTGTGATTACTCCTGACTCTTTCCCTCCCAAATATGCAGGCTTCCAGTTAACTCCACGCGAAAGTATGAAAGATTCTCCGATGCTTGCAAATGGTTCGTGTATGCTAGTCTGATATTCCTTGCTAACCATAAGATACCTCCCGTACTCATTTCATGCCGTCAGTTATCGATGTCGCCTTAGTTTGATCACTTCTTTCGCCTCGTATGGTGCTTGCCGACATTTGCGGCTAAGTCGCTCGTGTTCTTGTCGATTCTATTCATTGTATAAACATCAGATCATTTGAAATGAATCTTTAGGTTCTGTTATGTATCGTGCTTGCTGCGATTAATTTTTTTCTAATAAATTAATTGCAAAGAAATTTACTCAGGTTTTGTTTCAGCAATCCCTATTTCTCAGGCATGCCGGCCTTCTTTAGAAAGTATCTTCTTCTCCTTCTGTTAGCACATTTAGCTTCGTCTTAAAGGTTGCTAACAAGGTGCGATGCACTTGTAGAAAGCTATATTTGAAGAATTTCTGCCAAAGTGAATTTGGTGCCCGAGCGGGCTTTCCTCATTTCGCCCCAGCTGCTTTCCAATTCCCCATTCCTCCTGAATGCTTTCTGCTACAACTTGGAATACTTGGAATACTTGCCTTGAACTAAAGCGTTGTGTTAAATATCACTCACAATCAGAAGAGGTCTGTGTATGTTTGTACGTTCTGATGTTTTTGTCATTGCTTCGTGCCTTTTTTGTGATAAATACTGGAATAATAAATAATTAAACAAACGATGGAACTTGAAATATTGTGGTAAACCGTTTATTGGAGCAGTCAATTAAATGAGAGGAGGCAACAGTTGTAGAATAAATGAAGGCCATATGAATAAGTGCAGCAATAAGGAAAGACCACCACATGTTCTCCCGTGAAACACTGCACCGTCATCTCCTTTTCTCTCATACTCTCCTTCCATATTCCTCTCCCTTCTTTTCAAGGAATACGGTAGATGGAAGGCGTAATATTTTGTTGTATTTTCTCTTTGCACCCTCTCCCTCCCTCAATATCTCCTTGATTCAGATCAGGAGGAGATGTCATCTCTTCTTGTTCCATTTCAACGCTGCCTAGGAAGAGAAAATAAGAAAGAGACACTCTAATGCAATCTTATCTCTATAATGTAATGTTCCTTTTTCTACTCACAATCCTATCAATATATTAATAAAAGAACACTTTGAAATGAACACGGAATTCAATTGTCGCAGCTAAGAATCTGACTCCGGATTGATGAGAAGCTAATAAAACTGTATTTCATATGTAAGTACATAAGGTATACAAAATAAAAAAATTTCTCATCACATTAGATATCAGCATTACATATTTGTTTATTAATCAAATATTTATCTTAAGCAGCTATTTCCTACAATTAGGGTAATATGGTTCAAGTGAATGGTTTCAAACGAGACAAGAAATTGTTGCTGGAAATGATGAAATATCTTGGCATAGGTCTCCTTTTCCTGTAATGGGAAGCTCATAAACGTGGCCCGATCCGTCGATCGAATTGCCGATTCTCAAACCAAACCAGCAGAGAATTCTAGAATTTCAACTTGGATTGCCGTAATGGCTCTGGGTATGTGAAAGACCTTGGATATCTTTGGTTCTCTTCTTTAGTACCCACAACAGGATGCAACACTCTTCTTGATTATTATCAAGGACTCACTTTGTGCCCCTCTTTTCCCCCCGTCTTATTATCCCTTCATATCTCACTCTCTCTCTCTCTCTCTCTCTATCTCTCTATCCCGCTCTTTTCCTCTCTTATTCCTGTCCTTTCTTCTGCTCCACCGCGCCACTTTTCGACCGATGCAGATGTGCAGTAAACAAGAGAGATATCTTCTTGATCTGGCATCGAACCTGCCTCCTATCCCACCCTCATTATTCTCTGTCTCGCTCTCTCATTTATCATGCTCTCTCTCTCATCTCCTTCTCGATGTCTCCTCATCCCTCCTAAGATGATTATTCTCTCGCAAAGGTCGCAAGTACTGTCGGCTGATGGTATAAATAGAGCGGTGATTGGGAGAGACCAGGCTCCAAGCAACTCGGCAAGGAGCGGGCAGTCATGGCGTCTTTCATGCTGGGATCTGCGCTTCTACTCGTTTCAAGGTACACCACTAATATATGTACATATTTGTTTAATGTAGCAAACTTAGAAAATGGAATGTTTTAAGTATACTGCATTGTTTTCTACCTCATAGTGATATTCAACGGAAAATTTAAACAAGCATTCGAAACGAATTTAAGAAAGAATCTTCTTTAGCTGCTCTGCCCTTCCTCTTGGCATCAACCTCGAGAAAGAGAAGGAAATCGTGCTCCGAGAGGGAATCGACTTCACGTCCAAGCTGCCCCTCTTGGAGAAGACTTCCATCCTTCCTCTCACCGACAAGGAATTCGTCTCTTCCACACGCCTCCCGCTCATTGAGGAGAAGAATTACCTCGACAAGGTTTAAGTTGTAAAAATATTAAAATTATTTAACTAAAAACACGTATTATATAAACTTAATTTATATTAATACAAGAAAAGATTGTTGAAGGAACGCAAGGAGATCTACGAGACGACGTCTCGCCTGCCAATCCTAGAAGAGAAGCCGCTGTACGAGAAGGAGCGCCAGGAGCGCTCTCCCTACCCGTGGGGCTTCCCTGCGGCCCCCGCCGCCCTCT